>JAJJMA010123877.1:0-16178 GCA_023529015.1 Papaver nudicaule
TCATTAAAGAGTTTGCATGTATGATGATAATGATCATTAAGACCACAGAACGTACATGATGTTCTGTCAGATTGTGATTTGTAACCTAATCCAGGTCTTCCACAATAGTGGTTCTCTGTATAGGAATTTTTGTGAGCTGAAGAAAGCTTTTCAAGAAGAATCTTGTTTTTCTTGATTTGCTCATCTAGTTGTTTAACAACTTCTTCTTTTTCATCACGTAATCTGTTATTACAATCTTCTTCATTGCGAAATCCATGAAGTAGTCCTTGGACTTTGAATATCAATCTTTGTTTGGTATAACATAAAGATTTGATAAACTCAATCCATGAATCAGAGGATTCATCTGGGATATGTTCAATATCAACCAATGGATTGTTCATAGTTCACGAGTTCGTCAAACACAGACAGTGACGTCTTTTATGTGTTTGCCCGCTCTGATACCAACTGAAAAAGCAGGGATACCGAGATATACCACTAACTTTTCGTTTTCGTGAACTCTGTTTATTATACTACTTGAACGATCTCACAAATCAATATTCTAGTATTCACCCGAGTAATCTCAAGGGTTATATGATCAACAATTGGATTTATGCAGTACTTTTAATTATATAAATATAATGCGGAAGATAAAAGTAATGCACGACACAAGGTCATTAGGATTATCTGCACCAAAGAAATCCACTCCATCTGTTTCTCAACAGAGTGATAAGAAATCTGGTAAACTCATGAAAGTTGTAGTAACCCAGAATGATCCTACACCCAGAGACTTCAATATTGAACAAACAGAGAAATACATTTCTCTGGGAGAAAATATGTTCAAAGTCTAAGTGATCTCAATGATGCACTCACTCGTGAATGCTCATTTTCAGAACTCCTAGAACAACAACTCCATAAGATGGATATTATAGTTCAAGAACTCGGAGATTCGAAAGAAATAATTTCTTCTCTAGAATCTGCTCTACATCTGAGTCAAAATCGTGAACAACAAATTGCGAAAAAACACGATTTGGAGATTCAACAAATCCCCATCAATAAGAGAGATGTTGAAAATCACTTGGCAAATGCTCAAGAAAGATGCAGAACTCTTGAGAAAGAAAATCTGAAACTTATGGATCTGTCTAAAATCTGTAACAAATCAAGAAGGCTTCTTCTGATGCAGATGAGATACCTGGTCACGCAAGAGGAGTTAAACAAGTTTTTGTCTGATTTCGCTAAGCGAAATTATTCCCAAAGGAAAAACTCTTGAAGTTCCTCCAATACTGAATCATACCATGATGACAGTAACTTCTATGACAATTTCAAAGGAACGTCATCTAGGAGATCAAAACGATAACGTAAGAATGGTGAGCATCAAGGAGCTCACCATAACACTAAATCCTAGTGTTAAAAATAGCTTCCTTATTTTGGTACTAGAATAAGGAATGCTTTAAATCAGGTTTTGGTCCCTGATCTGTTTAGTACCACTTCGAAACCTCGTTTCTAAACTGTTTAATGACTCCTTGCAATGGAAAAACTTTTTTTTTTAGGATCGTATGGACTCTTATAAAAACACTAAGCCCACTGGGCTAACAGCTCAAAAGAATAAGTATCTTTTACCCAAACGGTTCCCGAACCGTCGAAGAGTGTTTTTCTGTACGGGAAACTCATTAAGTAACGTCTATCCACCAGTTGCATCATATTCTCTTCACGAAAACGATTTTTTTTCTTATTCAAAATACTCAAATTAGAATGCAATCCTGATGGGACTCTTGATATGCATTATTTGAGTCAATCCTTCCTGGTATTATATTCTTATAAATACCACAACACCTGAAAGGTTAATTCATTCAAGTGTTTTTGCTTTCTTACTCTGAAACAATGGGAAAGAATATCATGACAGGAAGTAAGAAGAATAGAATTCTGAAGGAAGAAGATGTAGCTCCTCCAATCATCAAAGGAAGAGAACCGAAAGTTGCTTGCTATTATGCTTATATCTATCAAAATATGGAAGAAGCTGATATGAGTAACGGTGATGTTGTTTATGATCTCATCAAACATTGCACCCGTTTGTTTCCTCGGCATGCAAGTACTGTGGAAGATTGTGATTTGCTTGAGTCCCAGATGGAAGCAGTGTTGAATGAGCTCAATCTCATGAAAACACAGATAAGAGAACTTGTCAACGGCAAAGATCAAGTTGTTTCCAGTGATGCAAAGGAAACAGATGACAAGCCTTCCACTAGCAAGTCTGCTGAATAAAGTTAGATTCTACAGTTATTTTAGTATCTTCTTTCGTAGTACATTATATTAGTTGGTTCCTTGTGAGAACTTGTTCTTACTTTTGCCTAAGGAATATAAACTATATCTAAAAGTAGTTTGCCTTTTCATGCTTTTTATAGTTTTTCAGCATGTACTACTTTATTTCATTAATAAAAGTTCTTTTAGATAATTATTAATGATAATTGCAGTACTTGATTTGTCTACCTCAATTTTATTATAATACATAGCTTTTTCCATTCCCTCAGTAGTGATGCAAATTTATGTCATGTTACAAAAGTTATGCTTTTTCTCATGATCAAGAAACTTTTGATTATATGATTTTTAGGGTTTCCATAAGCTCAAAAAGCATATACTCTTTTCCAAAAAATTGGCTAAGGAAAAGAGATTGTAAACAAAGAAAACTGGATACATTAAATTGTTTGTCCGAGTTAGGCTTTGTAGTTGTTCTTTATTGAATAACACCACATGGGGGAGAGTTCTTAATTGAGCTTGCGCTTAATAACAAATCTTTTTGGGGAGCGTGGATGTGGAATATTAGGAGAAAATTGTATCTATATTTCTCCACAGATGAATCAACTTCGAAATCCTCGTTCTGATTTCCGAGTTATGTCATCTTAAACTTGATATGCGAGTACATCCTTGACTTGACTATATCTATAGGCTTGAAACCCTAAGTCTCAACTAGTTTGTCATATTTTTGTGACAAATAGGGGGAGAATACATATGGTTTCTTGTTCTTGTGGTTCATAACCATAGGGGGAGAACATCGTATTGCATACTTATGTACTTTCTCGAAAGTATCAAGTAAGGGGGAGTAAATATTGGGCTTCATACCAATCTGGCTAAAAGAAATATAAAGATTAAGGGGGAGCTTCGTATCAAGAATGAGTAGAATCACCTTATAAGTTTTGGCACACATACTTTAAAGTTGCTCTGATTTTTACTCTTTGCACAAATAACATTTGGGATTAGCATATTAACCCATGTAAGCTCGAGCGTACCTTTGTGGTTGTTTGAGCTGGATATGTTATGGTGTTGTCTACGAATTCATCAACATGAGTTAAACCAACACATCAAGACTCAAAGGAGAAGTTGAAGAATTCAAGAAATCAAGATACATCTGGGTTAATTAGATCTTTATTGTATATCTTTTGAATCAATATGTAAATTGGTTTTGTCACTAAAATTGAAAAATGGGGAGATTGTTAGGGCATTGTCCGGTCAAACCCAATAGCGTTGGTATGTCAAGATGGTTGTCAATTTTAGGTGTCAAAACACAATTCTTGATTTAGCCTACTACAGTTTAGATTTCGGAATTGGGATATAGACAAAGTAGTAGAGACCTTGAAGACGAAGACAGTGATTATAAAGAAGACATCAAATATTCTTCATCGACAAAAGGTTAGTAGGAGTTATGACTTTTATGGAAATTCTTTTATTCTACTTATTCTATCTTTCGAAATAGTCGGCTACTTTAGTAGTGTTATAGCGATTGAGATTTTGTATTCTTGTCTACATAACCATGAGTTATGTTAGTATTTGTTCCCACAGTACTAAGGTTACAAGATGCATGAGATAGATTTGATGCCCGTTCTATTGCATTGGTTTGTTTGCAATCACATGTATGAAACGGATGAATCTAAAGGAGTACTCTAGAGCAGAGTCCAGTGGATTGTAGCTGAGCGCGTAAACATGTCTAATTACTGGCCCAACCCAAAACTTCCAGATGATCCAGTTAAACCCGAATTCTGAGGTGGTTCACGAACCGTTTAATGAACAGTGACTCCGGATTTCACTCATGAGTTCCAAAAGCCAATCTGTACACGTACATGTACGTGAACCACATATTCGATGTATTTGGCCAGAATTCAGAAGGACGGTTCCCGAACCGTCCACGTGGATATTCTTCAGGGATTTCACGTGGGTTAAACTTATTACTCATTTATCTCTTAGCTGGACTTGTGTTTATTAGAATATCTTCTGTGGTCCATCGAACAAATCTCAATGTGTCAATAAAATAAAGATTATATCTGGTATGTTGGATCTCTATCTTGAAGTGTTTTTGAGCTAACAAAACACTTGGCAGATAAATGTTTAAAGATTTCCAATTGAGATAAATCTAGGGTTTCTTTGTGTGCAAGCTAAGTAACGGGTTCGTTTACACGGGCACTTGCTAACTTGTAGGTTAAGAAACTAGTTGCTTTATTCCTAAGCAACCTATCTTATTGAGTGTTATATATAGAGGGTTATAGAACGAAAACCACAAGCATCAAGCATACGTGAAGTTTCTCTGTGGAATTGATCGTAAGCTCTTTGCACTTCGGTGTAATCTTGTTGTGGTATAGTCATCCTCTATTAGGTAGCAGTTCCTCTGTGGGATTTACCTAACGACTATAAAGACTTCTCTTGAGAGTTGGGAAGCACAAGTAGGAGATAATGTACCTCTGTGTTTGTTATCGGATTAACCCGTAACCTTGGTAACCTGATCACGCTCTTGTTTATTCTATCGTCCTTATCTTCTGCAATAACGCTATTCAAGAACTGATACGTTACATACAAGGTTGAAAGGAAGAAACACACGGCTGCACTCGGTGTTGTAAGACCTAGTTAGCTCCAGTTGTATAAGTTTCTTAAGTGACTCTTTTTACAACTGAGGTAGAGACAAGTTGGGCATAGTTTTCTCGGTATACTTGTCATCCCATGCTTGTAAGAAGATTTCCGTATGACCAGGAGCAATCCGAAGGAAGTCACTTTGTGTATTTCAAACTGAAGAGGACGATTCAAACATACAGTTGATAATTGAGGTTGCAAAGCCGAAATTATTAACACAAGCCTTTAACAACGGTTAAAGCAACTCCTAGGCCTGTAAAGGACGTCAGCTAGGGGAATCAAGTGCGTAACGATCTGTGGGGGATCTAGAGACGTAAGGAGTGCGACAATAGCCAATTCGCTTGGAGGGCTTGAGTTGGTCTCTACTACATCCCAGACCGAAGTCTTATAGTAGGCTAGTGTTTGTAGACAGTTAGTATTGTGTGGTGTTCAATCTGGACGAGGTCCCGAGATTTTTCTACAGGTCGTAGCTTCCTCGTTAAAAAAATCTCAGGTGTCTTGTGTGCTTTACTTTCCGCATTATATTCTTTGGTTATATAATTAAAGCAAACAAAAGAAGTACGTTATTAATAACCGTCGAGTTGGTCCATAGTCCATCCAGGGGATTTTCCAAGATTTAACTTGAGTTGGACCGATCACTTGTGATCCCACTCCGGTTATCAGATTTGGATTTTGATTTTTGAGATCGTCCACATCTTACCATAAGACTCACGAGCCCAAACGAAAAGTTGGTTGTATTTCGGTACCCCTGTTTTTTCAATTGGTATCCGAGACGGTAAACACATTAAAGGCGTAATTGTCTGTACTTATTAAGGTTCGTGAAATAACGTCATAATGAAAGGATCATGCTTTGACTACTCAAGGTCATTAGGATTATCTGCCCCAAAGAAATCCACTCCATTTGTTTCTTAACAGAGTGAGAAGAAATCTGGTAAACTCATGAAAGTTGTAGTAACCCAAAATGATCCTACACCCAGAGACTTCAATATTGAACAAACAGAGAAATACATTTCTCTGGGAGAAAATATGTTCAAAGTCTAAGTGATCTCAATGATGCACTCACTCGTGAATGCTCATTGTCAGAACTCCTAGAACAACAACTCCATAAGATGGATATTGTAGTTCAAGAACTCAGATTCGAAAGAAAGATTTTCTTCTCTAGAATCTGCTCTACATCTGAGTCAAAATCGTGAACAACAAATTGCGGAAAAACATGATTCGGAGATTCAACAAATCCTCATAAATAAGAGAGATGTTGAAAATCACTTGGCAAATGCTCAAGAAAGATGCAGAACTCTTGAGAAAGAAAATCTGAAATTTATGGATCTGTCTAAAATCCGTAACAAATCAGAGAAGGCTTTTACAAGAAGTAAAATACGAAATCCACACACTCCAAGTTTCTCATCTGCATCAGAAGAAGCAATTGTATCTTCAAAGGCCACTAGGAAAAAGAAGGTAAAGCCTTCAGTCACAACAGATGTAGTGACTGTATTATCTGATTTCTCAGGTAATCACAATGACTAGAAGAATACAAAAGGGGGTGGTAGAAGGCGTGAGTTAACATGCCGCCGAGTCTGTAAAAATAGAGAACACCTCCAAAAAAACTGTAATAGTCAGAAGAAGGATAAGCCGATTGATCAGCTTCAACACACGTTAAACCTTGTGCTAAAAAATGTGCCTGAACTCTGCAGGCCTAATCCTCGGGTGATCCCTAGAAATAAAGCCTCCAAGAGATCTCCTTCACCCATAAAACATGGCAGAACTATTACTCAATAACAGAAACATAACGATCAACAGTGGATTAAGGTGACCTCCTCACCTAAAACACCACAACGAAGATCTCTGAACATAACAACTACTCCGATAGGAAACCAGTCTCAACATCTTGATAACCTGGTCACTCAAGAGGAGTTAAACAAGTTGTTGTCTGATTTCGCTAAGCGAAATTATTCCCAAAGGAAAAACTCTAGAAGTTCCTCCAATACTGAATCATACCATGATGACAGTAACTTCTATGACAATTTCAAGGGAATGTCATCTAGGAGATCAAAACGATGGCGTAAGAATGGTGAGCATCAAGGAGCTCTTCATAACACTATATCCTAGTGTTAAAAATAGTTTCCTTATTTTGATACTGGAATAAGGAATGCTTTACATCAGGGTTTGGTCCCTGATCTGTTCAGTACCACTTGGAAACCTCGTTTCTAAAGTGTTTAATGGCTCCTTACCATGAAAAAACTTTTTTTTGAGGATCGTATGGACTCTTATAAAAAACACTAATCCCACTGGGCTAACGAGATCAAAAGAATAAGTATCTTTTACCTAAACGGTTCCCGAACCGTCGAAGAGTGTTTTTCTGTACGAGAAACACATTAAGCAACGTCTATCCACCAGTTGAATCTTTCATCACGGTGGGATAATAGATAACATTCCTTCTGGAAATCCCAATTGCTTGAAGTGTTTTGATTGGGATTAGATTAACCATAACACCAACATCAATTTGAACTTTCTTGAAATTTGTACCTTTGAGACGGGCAGAGATAAGTGGTATTGGGACGCGTTTCCCTCCTGCCATCATCTCTGGTGTAACTTCATCGGGCTTTGATTGAGTTTCTTCATGTCTTTCAGGTAAAGGTATTTCTTTACCGCTAGCAATCCAGTTGAAGGCTACAAAAATGCTTCTTCGCTGGTTCTTGGAAAAATGCAAGAGCTCGCATAAATTCTCCATCAAATAATTAGCAGTTTGCTTGACAGATTCCCCGGAGATAGTGAATTTTCGAATATTGGGTTGATGTTGACGTTGAGGTTGATGCTGAGGGAGTGGATTCTTATGCACACCCTCAGTCACCAAGTTCAACTCCCATGACTCAATCTTTTCATTGAATATTTGCTTGAGTTGATGACACTCGCTGGTGGGATGATTGACGAATCTATGAAAATGACAATACTTGGGATCAGTCATTTCTTGTGCTGTAGGCTCTCTCCGTACAGGAGGTAACTTAATAGCACCATCTTAAATCCATGCTTCTAGGAGCTCTATCACTTCATCCATTGTACAAGGGAAATCTGGAATTTTAGGAAATTCCCTCTGTTGTCGTGGTGCCTTTGGTGTAGGAGTAGTAGCTGGGACCCGTGCAGGAGCCTGAGATTGGATTGGGGCTGCACGTTTTAGTTGTGGGGCCTCAGGAGTAGGCGCCTTCCTCTTAACACATTCGGTGGCGGCATGGACTGAGGGAAGAGATCTATACTGCTTGTTGACGAGTTGTTTGCTGGCACGTGTCTCACCACGATTCTCTTCAACCTTTACAGGTCTGGATCTTTCTAGTAGTGCAGGAGCAGTAGTGGCGGATCGTTGCAATCCACTGGACGAGTTCTGAACCTCGTCACATAATCATCTGGATGTTCATTGTTTCTCTGATAGAGTCTCCCCAAATCGGAGAGAGTGAGTTGCTCAGATACAAAGAAGTATTTCTTGAGGAAAGCATTAACCATCTGGCTCCAGCTGAGAATACTATTGGGAGCTAGATTATTATACCAAGTGTATGCCTTTCCCGTAAGAGATTTCGAGAATTCTTTGAGACATACAGTTTGGTTTCTTTCATGCACTCCCAATGATTCTAGGAAACGAGATACATGCTCTTGAGCATTTCCAATACCATTATACATTGAGAATGAAGGTGTGACATATCCTTCAAGAAGAGATTCACGTTGAACTTCAATTGGATATGGAGGTTGATGACGATGAAACAAATCTGAATTTTCCACGCTCTGAGCTTGTAGGAGATTCTGTAAATCCTCAAGAGTGACAAAGTTATGCTGAGAACTTGTGCTTGGTCCACGTGTGGTATGGACATGGATGTATTGATCATCTGGGATAACGTGAATATGGGATGGACCCACCCTGTTAATGTTGACATGGAGTTCCACACGAGTTAGCCCTGGATTTGTTGGTGGTGCTAATCATTCTGAGAGAGTTCTCAAACACGTCAGTAACTCCAATTGGGTCATCACCATGCTGTTCTGACTTAGGACTAGATCTTGTTGAGTCTTCATGAGATCCGCCATGCTAGGTGAGTTCTCAGTACTCCTTGTTTCTCCAGTGCGGGGCCCAAAGAGAAAAACTTATGTGCGGCTTGAGATAGGAGTGTAAGGAGTTGCAGAGGTGGTAGTAGTGGTGGTCCCCACAACATGAGATAGGGTAGGCGTGGTAGCAGGGGATAGAGATGCAGTGGACCCCACAACACGAGGTTGGGTGGCCATGAAGGAAAGGGATGAAGTGGACCCCACAATATGAGGTGAGGTAACCACAACATTAGGATTTTGAGACGTGATATCATTCACGTTTTGGGTGGTGGGGCCAGCAGAGCTGGTGACGCCACTAGTTTGGGTATTGGTGGCCCCACTTGTAACAGATGAGGTTGTGGGACCACTAGTGATATTTGGAGAGTTTGAGTTCTCTGAACTCTGCCTCCTAGTTTCAACAATCTTTTCTTACAACTGAGATAATGACCTCCCACTGTGGTCGCCAAATGTTTTAGGTGTAAAACAATAAAGAGAATCTGAGGGGTAAAGTGTAAAGTGTAATGATATAGTATGAAGTTGTAATGGTATTCGAGAGGTCAAGATCGAACAAGACTCGCCTAAACCAAGAAATGTCCGTTCGAGTATTGCTTCAGTCACAAGAAGAGGAAACATGGTTGGTTTAAGGGAGGGAAGCAGAGAAAGATGAGATCAGAGAATTGATATGATTTCTGTGATGTTGTGAATAAAGTTGTTAAAAGAATGGATATTCAGTTCTCACTAGATATTGAATGCTGAATGAGAAGAGTTAACCAATTATCGATGAGATGAATTGATTGCACTTCACTGAATTGAACTGTTTTGTTCTGTTCTGTCTTTCCAAACTGGTCGAGTGACCTATTTATAGCAATAGAATTCCAACTGATCTCGTAAGAAGTGGAAGAAGTGGAAGAGTGGGAGTGTGGAGTAAGTGGGACCAGTTGTTAAGAGTCTTGCGCCTAATATTAGGGAAGACTAACAACCCACTTTCTCATCCCCTCTTTTCAGCAACGTTCACACGACTTAGCTTTCTTTCCCGTCGAATGATTGAGCCGTTGCAATCACACGTGCCGTAGACCGCCAAACCAAAACCCTAAAGAATATCCCCCCGTGTAACTTACTTGATTCTCGTAAGATTTGTTAAGTGTTTAATATATGTTAAGTCAAAGCTGACTAAGTGCGAGTCGTACCAATTACTGGTAAACTTAGGACTTTGCACAAAAATAGCGAATTAAGCGATCTGTTGTGTATCTCTTTTAAGCTTGGTCTAACGATTGAGCCGGACAATCTCCGTTTAAACCAATGAGAATAGTCTAAGGATTGAGCTATGCAATCGCCATTTAGCTTGAGGGGATTTCAACAACCCTCTGTGGCAATAATCAAGTAAATACGACTTTCTGTATGCCATAAATATGAGAAATTGGCTTGTGGCATATAATGCACCAACTCTCTGAGTAATAGAGACATATGAATGTCCAAAATAATATAACTCATAGCTATGAGCCATGATTAAGAAATGTAGCACTGATTATAGAAGCAAGTCTATAATCAGGAAAAAAGGCGAGTTATGCTAACACAACGTAGCCATAACCAAGAATGCATGAGTATTTCCAATTCAAGACCTAAAGATAGGCCACATGAATGATAATAAGCTATATTACATAGCATAATAATCTTATTAGGAAGTTAGATATAGGATGTATAGGGATGAACCATAACATTACGTCATATTCATATTTCTAGACAGTTTGCACATCACTTACTCTAAAAATCGCCCAGGCCAGCCTATATTTTCTAAAATTATGAAATTTTAGTATGTCATGGGAAACTCGCTGATGAACAACTTTCATGAAGTAAGTTTCTCCTGAATCCTCACGAATTAGACCGTATAAGTCGTTCTTTGAGGCAATTCGTAATCTGTCAGATTTCCGAATTTGATTAGGAAACTAGAATATCATGGATTCAATAAAGACCATAATCATCTAGGACTTGGATCAGTGGGACCCATAAGTAGAGGTAGCTCAAAGATTAAAAAGTGGGACCCTCAATCTATGGTGTGTGATAAAAGTGGGCCATAGTATTGTTTTATAGTCAACCTATAAAAGTGGGGTCTACAAGAAAAGTTGCGCTAGCAATAAAAGTGGGGCCGTGGCAAGAGCCACGGCCAAGAGATGAAAGTGGGGCCGTGACAAGAGTCACGGCCAAGAGGGAAGAGTGGGGTCGTGGTAACAACCACGACCAAGCCACAAAAGTGAGCCATAGCATGAGCTATGGACGAGTAATACAAGTGGGTCATAGCGTGCGCTATGACCTAGCCATAAAAGTGGGGCCGTGGCATGAACCACGACAAGGGTAAGGATGTGGGACATGGTGTTAACCATGACCAATCTATAAAAGTGGGGCCACAACCTAAGCTACGGCCAAGCCAATAATGTGGGACCATGATATCAAGTTATGGCCAATCAAAGAAAATGGGACCAGACCTAAATCACAGCCAAGCAATAAAAGTGGGGCCGTAGCCTAAGCTACGGCCAAGCCCAAAATGTGGGGCCGTGGCATAAGCCACAGCCAAGGCAAAGTTAGAGACGTGAGGAGATGGGATGGGATCTGGGTTGCACGGACTTAGACGCGGGGACGCGGACACGACACGAGATGACACGGACGCGGACACGAGCAAGGTCTCAAAAATATAGGACGCGGACACGGATATATACACTAATTATATTATATATTTATATACTATTATGATGTTGTGACTGTAAATTTACCACCAAAAATCAGTGTCACAATCCAAATACATGGTGAAATTTCTGAATCAATCCAATCAATATTTATTAGTAGTGACATTTATAAAACACACACTAAGTGAATAATCATTTTGATGTATCAAACACACCAAACGCACCTCCTTAGTTTCTCTATGGGGACAATGTCAATTTCGTATTCAAACATAAAATGTTATAACCCTAAACTAATGACACCTTCATTGTCTTGTCTCTGCCTCCTTCTTCTTCCTCTTTCACTCTTTCTCCTTCACTGGTATTGCAAGTTAGGCTTTGATTATTTAATGGCAACAAGAACTAGACATCATCATCTAGTTTACCTTAAAAAGAAAGATCATCCTCGACATATATGATATATATGTTCTTCCATTGATTTTTTTTTTGGCGATTTTTTTTTAATTCTTTCATTGTTCATCTTCTTATACAGATGATTCATGGGTTTGTAAATTTGACACAGATGTCGGTTTTGGTTGAAAGAATGGATTTAACGTAATCCGTTCACTAATCGTGATCAATGATCAGATCTAAAGAGATACATCTATGTAATTAGTTACTAAAATTAGTACAAAAAAACTTGATAAAAATCTAAAAAACGCGTCCTTTCAAAAAATGCGTGTCCAAAGGCACGTCTGAAATGCGTCCAAGGAAAAAACACGTGCGACGCGCACATGTTAGTGTCTGACGAGCGTCGTGGGCGCGTCCCACGTCCTGCACGCGTCGGACGCGGACACGGCACCCATTTTGGTGCGTCCGTGCATCCCAGGGTGGGATGGCCGTGTGGGCCAGCCACATAGGCTAGGACGTGAACTGGATGGGTAAGCGAGGATGGACGCGTGAGCTCGATAGGTGCATCAGCAGGATACGTGCATAAGGTGGATACGTGCACAAGGAGGATACGTGCACAAGGATGTATGGGCTAGGACGTGCGGGATAAGATGCATGGGCTAGGACACATGCATAGGCTAGGATGCGTGCATAAGCAAGGATGCATGCATAGGCAAGGGGTGTGTGCATAAGCAAGGATGCATGCGTAGGCTAGGGTTAGGCGCATAGGCTAAGGTGGATACGCGTAGGCTAGGGATATGGACCATGGTACTAGGCTATGGTCGTAAAATATCAAAATATGGCCATGGTGGTCAACTCTCTTATCCCAACTGTAAATAAATTCATACCTTGCCTTGAGCCATTCACCTGACGACGCCAAGATGCCAGAAATTGGTGCAAAATTACTCTTGCGACCTCCTCGCCAAAAACCACCATCAACAATTGGTAGCTGGATTTTTTGTATGGTTAATTCAGTCTCGATACATTCCAGTCCAAAGTCTGAGAGTAGGCTAGCGTATGTATTCGCTTAATACTGAGGGTGTTCACATCTGGACGAGGTCCCGGGGTTTTTCTGCTGGTTTGCAGTTTCCTCGTTAACAAAATTTCTGGTGTCTTGCATTACGTTTCCCTTCCGCATTATATTATCTCTGATTTATATAATTGAAGTAATTGCAAGTTTGTTGATTCATAACCTGTAGTGAATCCATCTCTATTGAGATCTACAAGAACGTGTTCTTGTTAGGGTTCGGTTCTCTGAACTATACTGAGGTTGTTGTTTGAATATTGATTTGTGAGATCGTTCAAACAACCTAAAATCAACTAGGTTCACAACAACTAAAAGTTGGTGGTATATCTCGGTATCCCCTCTTTTTCACCAAAATCCAGCATTGCTTTAACATCAGGACCACATCTTGATTCCTTCTCACCAGCTCTTATGTAGCAGTTGAAATCTCCTACCACTAACCATGGCTTAAACGAAATACCATGATACAATTGAGCCCATAAAGGTTGTCTTTCTGGTATACTGTTCCCAGTATGAACAAAGGAAATGTATGAATCATCTATTTCAACTGTGATCCCATATTTTGATCTGTCTACGACAGTTGGAGTGGAAATTTCACACCTCCAAAATAACCAAGTATCACCACTATCCTCTTCATTATGTATCACATCAAAATTGTAGTCAGTAAGATTTAGTTACTTTCGAAATTTGCTGGTAAACATAACCTTAACTTCTGAAATCCCTATTAATTCAGGCTTATACTCCTTAGCCAGTTGACGGAGTTTGAACCGAGAATTTGGTCTCCTCAATCCCTGCAAATTCCAATATATGATCCGCAATAATTACCATCACCAGTAGAGCCGTGCTCAGGCGGCTGAGTTTTATCTTTCAACTTCTCCTGGATTCGAGTTAATCTTCTAGCAGCAGCAACTTTCGTAGGGAGAATCAGTATATGTAAATGTATAGCAGCAGTTAAGGGAGGTATTGGCATTGCCACTAATTTTGTAGTTGAAATATTGGCAGAAGATTCATTATCTTTAGAACTGATTCTAAAGGTGCTATCCTTACTTTCAATTCAGGAAGAGTTCTTTGGTATGCAGTGAACAGATGGAAAAGGATATGGGCAAGTGTTTACTCTTGGAGTTTTATTCATAGTTTCAGAGAAGTTAATTTCTCTGCCGATAAATTGGCAAAGAGAGGCTCTGATGTGACTAGAGGTGTGCAGAACATTTTTGAGTCTAGACCAGGTTTTTTAACTAAGATTGAGATGCCTGATATATCTTACAAATTTGCTAGTTTGTTTTGGGATGTCAGTAATACCTGACTTCTTTTTGTATATTTTGTTTTGTTTTTTGTAATGATTCTGGTTCTTCATTTGGTTATAACAAAATCATTATTATTGAGAAAAAAAAATGCTTTAGAGAACCAGTCAAGGTATATCTTATAGGTTAAAGAAAAACTTCAGGTGGTCTTTTGGGCGCCTTGGTCTTTTCAAAGGAGGAATTTCACAAAGTTTCAAAAGATTACAAAGTTAACATGTGGGATGGAGGAGGGATATCCAAACATTCACCTGGCACAATATTTCTTCGACTATGTTTTGCAGCAGTATCAACTGTTACATTATAATTCTCACCGATGAATTCGAACTGCATAAATTCAAAGTTGTTTTTTAACACTAGACAATCATCTAGAATATAGTTGCTAGACCAACTAGTATGGTTTGATTTATTTAACAAGTAAAACATATCATTCTTTGCATCGCCTCAGACACAGACTTTCGTGAGGCTTTTGCTCTTGATTTCAGTTGCGAGCTTCTGAAACCGAAAAGCTTTCAGCAATTTCCGGACTCCTTGCTTTTCCATTGGAAATCCTATAACCTTTGTAGTTCCCTGCATAATAATAAATAACAATACCCACCCCTGTGGAGTTAGTGATTTTGGCATAAGATGCATCACAGTATACAACCAAGCAGTCATCAGGCAGATTCTCATTAAACGGGATAACATTTTCAGAAACAACAACCAAGTGAGGAGAATCACTATTCCATTAACATGGAATCATGTATCATCTTGAAAGCATACCTGGAAGTGGATATACTATGTACTTGGGTATCTTGAAACAGATGGAAGCATTTGTTCCTTCATATACACCATGCAGTAGTGAAGATGGAGGAGAAGCTTGCTAAACTCTTGTTTGATTTATTAATTTCCCAAACTAATTTCTCAACCTTTTTTTAACTTCTAGAAAGAATTATTAGAAGTCCAGAAGCAAAAGTACTTTTACTTCGTTTGCGAAACGGGCTATTGCGTATACATAAACGCTTAAACTTATGCAATCTTTGTTCTTCTATATGCTAATTATACTACAATGACATTCTTTATTTGACATTGTATAATTAAAAAATTACCATAAATGTCTGGTAAGGTTCACGATTTAATATACGTTTCGAAACTTATAAATGAAAAACCAGTCACTTCAGGGCAACTCCTATGGACTGCCAGTTTTGATCCCACTATAGGATGGACAGATCAAAAAAATGGTCTGGCAAATCACCAAATTTGTTGGTTTGCAGGGTCCGGCGTAAGAACAACCAAGCGGCTGTTATTAGACTGGGTGGTGTAAGTTAGACCGCTCGGCTAAAGTTAGGTCGAGATCGTCATTAATTAAGTCGAACAGTGTAAATTATGTCGTTCGACGGATCTATGATCTACTAGATCCCAACGACTATTTATCATTTTTATATGTTTCAAGCATTTCAACCCTTCCAAGCACACATTCTCTACGACTTTATCTGCTATTATAATTTCTTAAATTCACTTTCTCTACTAATTTATATATTATTTCTTTACTACATTTTAATATTCACTTTTTTTTTTTTTTGGAAAATTGGTTTCAAAATCTCAACAACATCTTTAACCTAGAATCAAGGGAAAAGTCATACGTGAAGTTAAGCTTGTATGGAGTTATTGTTATTCTTACTTGAAGCCGCAACTCAACTTCATTTGAATGGAGTTAAGCTTGGAAATGCTCTTAACAAGATATTTGACGGTTATAAGGAAATTGAGAATGGCAAAAAAACAAAGAAGTATCAAGGTTTTTGAAGTTAACCATGTTAACCAAGGAAAGAAGTATAAAGCGCAAGG
>JAJJMA010123883.1:9988-23063 GCA_023529015.1 Papaver nudicaule
GACGAGATGGGTGGTGCCGTAGTTGGCATCACAATGGCCGAGAAAAGCAAGGGGCCATGGTCACAGCATCATGGCCATGACGCCATGAAAGCTAAGTGAGCGTGGCCAGGGCGCGAAACCCTAATTTATTTATTTATTTATTTATTTTTTTAAAGTTATTCGTGGCGCCATAGGTTTCATGGGCCACGACCTTCGTGGCGCCACAAGCTCTTGCGGCGCCGTGACTTTTCTAGAGAAAGGGGACACTATGCTTAGTGAGGTCCCTAGTGTCATGTATGTGAATACATACATAGGCTAGGTCTTAGCCAAGAAAGTAAAAAGAAGGGAGAGGTTTTACCCGTTTAGCAGAGAACTTTTCCTCCTTCTTGTCGTGATCAAGTCCTTGTTTCTCCTTGATCGTCTCCACCAGCAAGACGCGTCCATCGGTGTTCAGAGTTGAATCCGTAGTGTTGAGTGAGGTGGAGCACCGATGCTTTACGAGACAATGACCAATCCAGTGGTAACTGACAGCAATAGTTGGTAGAGAGATACCAGGGGAGTCGATCGTATTCTTTTTTTCTTGGTGTGGATCTGAACGTCTTCTGTTTTGGTGTGGAGCATGTGTCGTCCCGTCTTATATATCCCCTTAACGTGTTTATTGTGGGGATCCCATACTCTCGGTATCCCCTTATAGAGAATTCCTCCAAAGCACGATGATTGCACCAAGTCCCCAGTCGTTGAAGAGGGTGTTGGAGTTAAAATAAGTGAAATACTTGATGAAGATGTTTACCTCGCCGTCTTTACTGAGTAATAAAGCTCTATGAGGTGGGATGCCATGAGGTGTGGCGCCATGGACCTGGTAGCGTCGTGGATGCTGGCACTATGAGCTTTGCGTCGTAGCCTATTCGTTGTAAATTCCAACAGTTCGCGCCTTGCGTGTTTCCTGGTGTTTGCGTCATATCTCCTAACTCCCTTGTTGTATAATCACGAAATTTTGACACAAGGTAGTACACATCCAGGGGAGTATTGTGTCAAAAAATCTCTTCGATGACCCTGGTATATTTTCCGCAGTACTCGACGTGGTCTTGTACATGATTCCTGACTGCGCGTCTCGCGTGTGCTGTAGTGTTCGTGTCGTATCTCCGAATAACCTTGCTTGATTGGTATGAAATTTTAGTATGTGTTGTGGGACATTCATAGAAAGATTGTGTCCGAAAATCTTTCAAAAATCCCTTGTGGATTTCTCACACCGGCTGTTCCTTCGCAACAAAAGTTGCTGGCGCAGGAAATTCTAGCAGCTTTTCTTCTCCTCAATGTTCACGCCATATTTCTCAAACCACATGGAGTTATTGTATGAAATTTTACCACACAGTTGTGGGCATTGAAAGGGAGTTTTTGTATAAATTTTACCCAAGAATTCCTCACGAGCTTTCCGCAGCAACTGTATTGGCTTCGTATGTACGTTCTGTCTACTTATTTCGGTGTACTGTAATGTTTGCGCCATATCTCTTCATCCACGGATTGGATTACCACGAAATTTTTACACATAACAGTACACGCCTGTAGGAAGATGTTATATAAAATTCACCTTCAGATCTTTTACCGATCTTCCGCGTTGCTCATTTTCGTGAAGGCCGTCGTACAGCGAACTTGGAATGTAGTCGTGAGCACGCCTTTGTTTGTCTCCAGGATAGGTTTGCTCCATGGAGACTCAAAATAAAATAAGTTCTCCACAAGATGGTTTATAGTCTTTGATTAGTAACTAGCTTTAAGGTTGTAGGTAATGACGTTGATCCAGAGGGTTAATGAAGGCTGGGAGAGCATTCTGTGGAGTCACAGAGGTATGTGGTGGTGAAAACATCTTGTGGGGCTAAGGTTAGGTGAACTTCTTGTTGTAAGAGATATCTTTTGGGGAAGGTATTTCTCTATTTTGTAACGGTGTGGGATTTTATTGTAAAGGTGTTTCATGGCTCTGTGCTCATGCGGAGTCACGAGGATAGTCTTGGTGGAAGGTGTGAGACTACTGGAATATTTCGTGGTAGAAGGTATTTCTAGAATTTGAAACTTGTGAAGGTCTAGTGAGACGAATACCTTTAGTCTCCGTATCAAGATTCTTTCTCACACACCGCTTGCTCCAGAAGCTTTAACTCTGATTTCGTAGTGATGATTGCTCCTTCTAGCATGTTGTGGTAGAATCTTTAAGTGAACACGTAGGAAGCCTTTCCCATTCTCCATCCATTGGCACATCTTTTGAAGTCTTTGCGCTTGGAGTACTCCAATCTGTCATCTTTTGGATCTGGGTTGCCATCGAAGGATGTCGGAGACTCGTTGCTAGTGATAGCTGAGAGGAGTGTCACCACCATGATACTGCTTGCTCGCAATACGAAGACTTGGTGACGTTGGTACCAGGAGGATCCTGCGAAGATATGATCCTGGTGGCTTTGAGGCTTCCGTAGAGGCGTCGGTGATGTCGGTATTGATTAGAGTTTTTCTCTTCGGTCTCCCTTCCTTCGAGAGATCTGTAGCGGGTAGTCCCATGTTGTATGAATATTTATAGTCGAGCAGGCTCTTTCCATGTTGTATGGATATCTCTGGTCGAGTAGGCTCTTCCATGATGATGAAGCGCTTTGATAGAGACAAGGGAGCATCTGTTGTACTTCACGTTTCCCTTTGGGTCGTGGCAGCCGGCATTGCTATCGGTACTTGGTGGAGTGGAGAGCGGTGGCGAGGAGTCCCCAGCCATATTTCCTGATATCTTATGAGCGTCTCTAATTGGGTTCGCCTTTCCTCGTGCAGACACATGTGTATTGGCCTTTCAAAGATGAGTAGGCAGAGCGTTCTCCCTAGTTGTTGAGAATCATCGGGTCGGGGTAATCCGGTTGTTCCCCCCTTATTCAGACGTCTAATAGCTCCAGTACTTCGTCGAAGATGATGAGTCTGGGAATCCTGTATAGGCTTCAGTCCTCGTACTCCTCGCGGTGGTTGTTGCAGATCTGTATCTTATGCTCGGGTCACATTCTTGTTCGGGACCCTTTGAGTTGTGTTGTGTCGGTACCCTGTTGTCTGGTTTACTGACGGGTCTCCTGTTATCACGAGCTTCTTCAATCCTTACTGCTTGGATCCTTTTCTATCAAGACATGGACGGTGGTGGTTGATCGTCTTGCGGCTTCGGAAGTTTGAAGTCTGAACTTCCTCCAGTGGGGAGCATCCCATGAGAGAGGGGTCTTTTGGATAGGGAGGTTGGTGTGGACGAGATAGTGATGCGCGTCCTCCTCTTGGTTCTCCAAGGGGTTTCTCTTGGTCGAGAAGCGGAGTTGGACTGGACATGCTTGTGTTCAGGTTTGTCTTGAGAATCCAAACCCTGGAGTTCCTGGCTGGCAGCGGTAACTCTGGAAGTCCCCATGTCTCGTCGTCATTCTCTTAGTGATGATGGAGTTGTCCGTCCCTTCATTGTTTGTTGGTAAGTCCTTTGTTGCCATGGGTAATACAAGCTTGATTTACCCCTTTCTAAGTGTTGCAGCGCCGTGACTTGTGGCGCCATCACTCGTGGTGTTGTAGCTTGTGGGCGTCGTGATCTGCTTCGACCCATACTGTCACCTGAAGTTTCCAAAGCGAGCTTGAAGTCGTATGCTCTGGGTGTGTCAACTCTGTAGCTGGACTCTTCCTCTAATTCCCTTCGGTGATGGTACTCACGGAAGGTAAGTTGTTGTTGTACTGCTCGTTGATGATGTTGATGTCGCCGTTGGCATTACAAGCCTCTTCGCTTCTTAGGGGTTTGGCCCTCTCCGTAGCGCTGGTGCAGGCGAGGCAAGTCTTTTGTAGTTTCATGGAGGGCTCAGCAGACAAGGATCATTTCGCAGAGCTCCAATGCCGGGCAAGGTTGTCGTACTAAGTGCAGGCTCTGCCAGTGGGGGCTCCGGGAATTTTCTGAGTCTCAGTACTCTATGGTATCGATGCTCCCCTCTTGCAGGTTTTCCAGGGTTTTCCTCTCGAGTGGATCTCCTCGTGGTGAGTCCCCAGTGACTCGGTGAATGTGTGCTATCATATAAAAAAGGGGTGGACGAAGTACCTTATTGGTTGAGGGGGTCCTCATTGACTCCCTTGGGTTCTGCAGGCGTGGCTATTGCCTTTGCGATGCTGCTCTTTTGTACAAACCGCTCCATGAACTCCAGAGGAAGTGTCTCCTGGTTGTTGTAGATCCATGGGCGTCCCAGCACCATGTCTCTCTCGACGACTCCCTTAACAATGTGAAACTCCGCCATGGTTGGGATCGTGGCGATTTCAACGGGAAGATCGATCCACCCGCAAGTGCGTACCTCGACCCCGTCAGGACCTTTGATGATGGTAGGGGCATGGATAGCTCTGCTGCGAGGGATGTTAGCGGCCCTGAGAGTCTTGACCGAGATGATGTTCACTGGAGATCCCGGGTCGATGAGTGTCTTCGAGAATTCAGCATGACAGAGGCAGGCGGTTTTGAAGAGTCCCCAGCCTTGTCCTTCTGTTGGCTTCTCCTGCTTGGGCATTGTCCGTTCTTTGACTTCCTTGAAGGGTAGGCGCTTTCCCGACACTACCACATTGAGTGCTGCAAACATGTCTTTCCGCTGTGGTTTCGAGAGACAGAGAGTCTCGCATAGTTGGTACATTATCTCCTCCACTCTTTTGTTCACCGGTTCCTCAGGGAGGGTGAATGCTCGAACTGGTAGAGGATCTTGGTATACTCCTTCGTTTCCTAGGTGTAATTCCCCGGACTCCACCTTGGCTTGGAAAATTCGCTTAAGGGTAAAACAGTCCTTGGTAGGGTGAGTAGTGACTCGGTGATAGCGACAGTACCTTGGGCTTGCTACCTCCTCGACTGTAGGAGGCTGTCGTATCGGAGGGAGTTCGATTGCTCCGTCCTGGATCCAGATGTCTAGCAACTCTAGTACCTCCTCCATGGGAAATGGGTAGTCCGGTATCTCTGGTCTGGCTTTTTGCCTCCGCATCTCCGGTTGTTGCGGCCCTCCTTGGTTCATGTTCTTGCTCGGGGTCCCTGGAGCTGAATTAGTACGTTTTGGATGCGTCGCTTCCGTGACGGGGCCTTTCCTCTTCCCTCCTTCGCTGATGGCGCCCATAGATGGCAAGTTGTTGTTGTATTGCTTGTTGATTAGCCTCCTATCGCCGCGAGTGACACGGGTCTCTTCGCTCCTAAGGGGTTTGGTCCTTTCTAACAGGGCGTGTGCAGTGGTGGCAGACCTCTTCACAGCTTCATGGAGTTCGGAGAAGGTCTGAAAGCGGAGGTTCTCCAAGAGGGCTCGGTATACGGGAATCATTCTGTTGATGCAGAGTTCCACCAACTGCTGTTCCGTGACGTTCGGGTCGTGGCAGTCAAGAGCTTGGATTCTGAATCTCTTGACGTAGTCATTCGGGTGCTCGCTAGGTCTCTGGAATATTCTGCCGAGATCGGATAGTGTTATCTGCTCAGACACGAAGAAGTACTTGCGGTAGAACGCACTCACCATCTCGCCCCAGGTCCCAATACTGTTCGGAGAAAGATTATTGTACCAGGTATAGGCTCTTCCAGTGAGAGACTTCGAAAATTCTTTGAGTCTCAAGACATGGTTGTACTCGTGTTCCCCTAAGGATTCCAGAAATCGCGAGATGTTCTCACGTGCATTCCCAGTTCCGTCATACAAGGAGAACATGGGCGGCATATATCCTTTGGGGAGGGCAATTCTCTGGACCTCGTGCGGGTACGGTGGCTGGTGTTGGTGGATAGGTAGCGCCATCTCTCTTTCTCGATTTCGTAGCAGCTTTTCCAAGTCGTCTGCCATGACATAGCGGGATGGTTGTCCTCCTCTTTGGCGAGATTCTTCTGGGAGAGAAGGCGCTTCGTCATATCGAATGTGGATAATGGTCGAGCGGGCACCTGTAGTAGCAGTGTCAGGGGTCTCCTTGACTGGTGAACTTGACAACTTCGAGGTTAGAGTTTTGAGACAATCCAGGATTCCTAGCTGAGTGTCGAACATCTTGTCTTGACTTTCTGCGAGGACGTCTTGCCGTCTGGCTAACTCCTCCACGGTTAATGCTCCCGATACTCCTTTTCCTTTCTCGGCGGTAGCGTTGGTCTTAGCTGTGGAGGAAGGGTTCTTTCCAGAGGTGTGTGTTGGAGCATTAGAAGTCGCTGGGGTGATGGGGATAGCCGAGATGACAGGCGTTGAAGGGGGATTTTCTTGGGTAACAGGTATATTGGGGGTATTGCTGAATGCAGGTGGGTTGTAGGTGCTGCATTAGAGACTACATCACCGTCAGTTGAAGAGTTGGGGTTTTTGGTATCTGATCCCGACCTAAGTTCAACCATCTTCGAGAAAATTTTCTGGAACCGAGAGAATGATCTCCCACTGTGGTCGCCAACTGTTTTTACCTGGAAAAAAAATGCACCGTCTCTGGGTACTTTCGTAGTGCTCGAGATCAAAGTCGAACAAGACGAGCCTAAACCAATTCAATGGCCGTTCCCGTCTTGCTTCGGTCACAGAGAGGATAGAGGTTGATCTAGGGAGGGAAACAGCGAAGAAACTTGAGATCAGGTTGAGGATGTGTTTTGGGTGTAAGAGTTCAAGATTTCCGTCGTGAGAGTGACTGGAAATCTCCAAGGCTCGAAGTGTGGTTGCTCAGGCATTTTTACTTCTGAGGCTCTGGTTTATTCAGGTGTTCTGAATATCTGGTTGTTTCTGGAAGATCTTCTTCTTGCCTTGGAAGATAGAGGAAGCCTCTATTTATAGTTTTGAACTCACCCTGATAACTCGACAGAGAAGGTGGAAGTCGTGGAAGAGTGGAGGAGTGGAGGACATAGGTTGGTTTCCGTAACGGCCTGAGTTGTGTAGAACATGTCCACTCACGCCATCTTCTCGTAACTGTCCACTATCTCCATCAGTTTCTTTCAACTGCCGTAGACCGCCAAACCAATACCCCTAAAGTTATCCCCCCATGTGATGTTTTGATATCTCGAGTGGTATGAAGATGTTGCATGGTTGTGTCGAGCTTGAGTAGGCTTGTGTGGCTATGACTCTGTGGCCAACGTGAGTGTGGCGCCTTTAGAGACACGCATAGTGGGTGTGTAGGAGTGACCTTGGGCGTTGGCCAAGGCCAGAAGTTGTGGCGCCATGGACTAAGGAGCCACGGCCTTGGCGTTTGGCCAAGGCCAGAAGTTGTGGCGCCATGGTTTCATGGCGCCATGGGCTGAGGAACCACGGTCTTGGCGTTTGGCCAAGGCCAGAAGCTGTGGCGCCATGGTTTCATGGCGCCATGGGCTGAGGAGCCACATCCAACTTGATTGCGGCGTACTTGCGCACTTGTGTTATGGTGCATGCATGCCTATGCATGCACTGGCGCTATGGCTTATGCATGCGTTAGGGCTACAGTGTGCTTGAAGTCATGGCGCGCTTGTCTATGGTATATTAGACCATCCGGAGCTTAGGGTGTGGTCTGTTTAAGCCTGTTCAGGCTGTTGTATGCTTCTCAGAGAGCTCTGGACAGGCCTAGAGCTTCGATATTCCTGAGATTTTCATTAAGACTCGGATGTCGAGTCGTATCTTTTAAGAGAAAATCCATGAGGATGCGTCTCTGTTAACTCTTCACCATGTACCATATAATGATCTGAATCTGATGCCGAGGAATTCGAGGCGATGTTGACATGAAGCAGATTAATGGGTTTAATGTGCTGGTGAGATTATCAGTACTGCACTATGATATCATCCTCTCCACTGGGAGTTATAAGAGAGAACTCATAGAGAGTTTATTCATCTCGTAGAACGGGTTGCATTCTGAGCTATAGAGATGTGCCTGAATAGGCAATTGCACTACGATATCATTCTCTCCACCCGGGAGGCTATAAGAGGGAACTCGTAGAGCTATAGAGATCTGCCTGAGTAGGCAATCGCTTCTTGGAAAGGCATAACATAAGGAGATTTACGATTTTATCCCTTCTCCATTTTTCACCATCTACAGATATTAACTCTGCACTCTCACTAATTACCCAATCGGTAAAAAGATTGTTGTTAAGGAAGAAAAATGGCTCACAAACTTTCTCTCCAACAAGAAACAAAATTGGGAAAATACAAAAGAATTATCACAGTGTTACAAATGTCTTGGTTATGGTCATATCTCTCCAGATTGCCCAAACAAAGAATACTGTGATAAACTGAAAGCCTTCAATGCAACTTTTGATTGTCCTGAAGAAGAGTATTTGGGGTTTTCTTCTTCACACAAGGATCTGTGTATGCACTCAACAAGCTTATCTCTAAGTGTTCAGCGTGATAACATATATCAGGATAAGCAAAATTGTCTCTTGACAGAAAACCTACTATGCTTCAAAAAGATCTTGAAAAAGAACGACTTGAACGTAAAGCAGACATGGAACAGTTTAATCTTGAACTGTTAAACCTTGAATCTAGTATTCAAAACTTTGATAGGCACTCAGTCTCTAGAATAATGTATATTCATAATGCTGAAATTCAACAATTGAGGGAAGATAACTTAATTCTCAAGAACAGATTAGACAGCTTGTCTACTCCAAAATTCGTTCCCAATGAGTGTAATAATGTGAATAATTGTAGAATTTCACCAAAGAAGTTGTCTCATATGAGACCCCCTTGTGATCTTGAATCTCGATCTACAATTACTGCTTCTGTTAAAAAGCCAACTCGAAGAGTTCACCACCCAAAACTGTAAATAAATGGGTTGAGAAAAGGCTTGTCAAACCGATTATGGAAGACAATAAAGAACTCAATGGAGACGAATCTATCAGACATGATGTCATGTACCTGGAAGTACCTGGAGGTGGCCCTTATCGTATTGGAGGAGCTGGTTCTAGGCAAGTAGTTGGATTGAGTATTTGGATGAGGTAGTTGTTGGCTATTAGAGTGACACGCGTCCTTCATAGGTTTGGCGTGAGTTGAGCGGATAGGCATGTTGAGTATTTAGCCTCCCTTTGGGGGGTTGAGTCTGTTATCGATCATCTAAGAATTGTTCCTTGCTTTTAGCTTCAGCCATGGCTTATCTTTATTTCATTTCCTGTAATTTACATTTTTAATCAAATTGATTTTGTCTTTACATTTTGTTCTTTAATTTCATGTTCATTTCCTTTATCTGTTCAATTCCGCTGTTCCAAGAGTTTAATTGGTAGACAAACCATTACAATTGGTATCATATTCAGCTACATCCATGGGTGGTTCGGGTGATAAGCAGGTATCAGATAACAAGGATTTACAGAATAATATTAAGTCTTTGGAAGGCCGTACTAAAAATTTAGAAGAAAAGACAGCCAAACAATGGTTGAAGATCGACGTTAAATTAGATAGAATCAGTGCTAAATTAGTGGGAATCAGTGCTAAATTAGTGGGAATCAGTGATAAATTGGATAAATATTTACAGGCAGCTGATCTCAAAGCAACAAATTCAATCTCTGATGGTGTTGATGAAGACATTTCTTCAAAATTGAATCAAGTTAATGACCTAGTTTCTGATTCGGTTTATCAACCTTCCAGTTACCAAGTTGTTAGCGAAGCTGAGTTAACAAAACCGATTTCTATTTGTTTCGTTGGAATTAAATCAGTTTCTGCTACTGTCGAAGAAGAAAATAATGATTCAATCGAAGCTGCGAGTCTACAAATTGATGTTGTTGATAGGATAGATCAAGTCAAAATTGGCATGGTAATTAATCTTCACATAGAAAATTTGGTCAAATTTTTTTCCAGATTGAATTATGCTGATAATTGGTTGAAGGAGATATTATTTTCTCTTCACAACAAGTTTGTTGTATGGGTAGTGATTATTTCCAGCTGGGTGACAATCGCTCGTTATTTGATAAAGGTAAATGTGAAGTTCTTTCATTAAATTTTTATGATCATTTGCAGTCTACAAAATCTTTAGTTCAATTAGGTGTTGATGATGTGGAAAATTTTTCTGAGAAAGATATATTGGTTAACCTGCCAGTTTACAGTCCAGTTTTGATTAATGAAATGAGTGGCAAATTTTTTTATGCTACTATATGTTGTGTGGGTAGATACACTATCAGCCAGAAATTGTTGTATGGGATCTCTTCTCATGGTTGTGTGGGCATTTTGGGTGGAGTAATTGATCGTGGGAGGAGGATTGTGTCTGTAGGGAAGTGTAGTGAGGCTGACAATAGGGATGCTGGTGGTGCTATATTTCATACTACATCATTCACACAAGGGTGGTTACTTAGTTTGTATATGTTTTTGATGACTACATTCTATGAGAATTCTGTTCATAAGATACTCTATAACCATAAAGTTTGGTGTGTAGATACAGTTGGGTGTATTGTTTATTCTGTGGTGTGGTTAGCAGAAATTTTTCTTCCTAGGGTTGCAGAAAAGTCTGTGGCAGCTGGTGATAGTTATGACAATGATCAGCTGTTGGTGGAAGGGTCTGAGAGAGCTGGAGTTTACTTATTGGTGTTTCTTCTTGTAGATGGTGAAAAATGAGAGAGGGACAAAATTGTAAAACCACTCTCTAACCATGCCTAACCTAAAGGCAATTGCCTATTCAGGCACATCTCTATAGCTCAGAATGCAACCCATCCTACGAGCTGAATAAACTCTCTATGAGTTCTCTCTTATAACCCCGGTGGAGAGGATGATATCATAGTGCAGTACTGATAATCTCACCAGCACATTAAAACCATTAATCTGCTTCATGTCGACATCGCCTCGAATTCCTCGGCATCAGAACCAGATCACTATATGGTACATGGTGAAGAGTTAACATAGACGCATCCTCATGGATTTCCTCTTAATACGACTCAACATTCGAGTCTTAATGAAAACATCAGGAATATCGAAGTTCTAGGCCTGTCCAGAACTCCTTGAGAAGCACACAACAGCCTAAACAGGCTTAAGCAGACCTCATCCCAAACTCAGGATGGTATAACATACCATGGATATACACGCCATGACTTCAAGTATGTTGTAGTGTAAGCACGCACACCATAACCAAGGCATAGCCAGCACGCACCAGCTGCAACAAAGTTGACGTTGGCCAAATGCCAAAGTCATAACGCCATATAGCATGGCACAACGAACCATGAGCCACCATGGGTTCACGAGAAATTAGCCTCGGCCAAAGACCAAGGCCATGGCGCCATGAATCATGGCGCCACAACATGACGAGTTGGCCTTGCCCAAAAGCCAAGGCCGTGGCGCCATGAATCGTGGCGCCACAACAAGATGAGTTGGCCTCGGCCAAAGGCCAAGGCCGTAGCACCATGATAACAGGGTTAGCGCTAAACAAGCGCTTTGGAAGTTGGCCTTGGCCAAAGGCCAAGGCGTAGCCCCTTGGGCTATGGCGCCACAAGTCAATGGTGCTATGAATTCCTGGCCTTGGCCAAACAGCCGAGGCTACTCTTATACACCTACTACTTGTATCTTGAAGACACCACACTCATGTTGGTCATGACATCCTAGTCATACCACTCTACTCAGACTCGACTCAACTCAACTACGCAATATCTGCGTATCACTCGAGACATCAAAACATCACACGGGGGGATAACTTTAGGGGTATTGGTTTGGTGGTCTACGACAGTTGAAAGAAACTGATAGGGATAGTGGACAGTTACGAGAAAGTGGCGCCGAGTGGACATGATCTACACGATCCTAGCAGTTACCCAAAACAACTCATGTCATCCACTCCCCCACTCTTGCACGACTTCCACCTTCTTTATCGAGAGATCAGGGTGAGTTCAAAACTATAAATAGAGGCCTCCTCTATCTTCCAAGGCAGAACATCTTTTCCAGAAACAACCAGATATTCAGAACACCTGAATAAACCAGAGCCTCAGAAGTAAACACACCTGAGCAACCCAACACACTTCTAGCCTTGGAGATTTCCAGTCACCTTCGCGACGGGAATCTTGAACTCTTACACCCAAAACACATCCTCAACCTGATCTCAAGTTTCTTCGTTATTTCCCTCCCTAGATCAACCTCTATCCTCTCTGTGACCGAAGGAAGACGTGAACGGCCATTGACTTGGTTTAGGCTCGTCTTGTTCGACTTTGATCTCGAACACTACGAAAGTACCCAGAGACGGTGCATTGTTTTTCCAGGTAAAAACAGTTGGCGACCACAGTGGGAGGTCATTCTCTCGGTTTCAGAAGGTCACCTTTAGAATGTCTGAACTAGGAATGGGATCTGAAGAACCTGATCCTCGCTTCAACACCTCGAACCCTACAAGAAAAACAGACCCCAATAACAACCACCCGATCAATACGAACTGCAGAAGAGGCGAGAACTCACCAACGCCTCCAACCATAGAAGAAGTAGCCCGGCGACAAGATGCCCTCGCTAGCCAACAAATGAATATCGCGGCCGCCTTGATGGAGATTACAACCTACCTCAAATCCCTTGCAGAGAAAGCACCAAACACCCCTGAGGTCCCAGCAGTGGAAAGGATCATCGCGCGAACGAGGGACGAGTCATCCACGGTTTCACACCACAAGGCCGACACTCAACCAGCCCAGGAACACTCTCAAGTCCACGCCACCTTCTCCTTCCCCAGATACGACGGAACCGGTCACGCACGAGAACACATTTCGCATTTCCTGGGATCTCTGAGGGAATACGGATACAGTCATACCTTGAGGCTTAACGAGTTCCCGAAGTCTCTTATTGGAGAAGCTTACCAATGGTACACTCACCTACCGCCAAGAACCACGAGCACTTGGAACGGATTAATGGACGCCTTCTTCAAGGAATACCTTTTTGGAAAGGTAACTCTCTCTGATCTGAGTAAAATGCGCCAAAGAGCCGGCGAGTGCCCTGACGACTACGTAAAGAGATTTAAAGGACAAGCCCTCGGTTGTTGCGCCCCAGACATAACGGAACCACAACTGGTGGAGAGCTGCACTGGTACCATGACTTCTATCTACCGAGCTCTTTTAGAAGATCTCCAGTTCCAGACTCTTGCCGAACTCCATGAGGTAGCAACACGGTCAACCACTTGTTTTTACCTGGAAAAACAATGTACCGTCTCTGGGTACTTTCGTAGTGCTCGGAGATCAAAGTCGAACAAGGCAAGCCTAAACCAAGGATGGCCGTTC
>JAJJMA010123888.1:7118-26387 GCA_023529015.1 Papaver nudicaule
TCTAATTTTTTGCAACGTTTATAAGCGTTGCGAAAACCGTGACCAAAAAAATCGTCAAGGAAACCTTGAAAACCTTGACGATTCTGGTTTTTTTTTTCTTGATTTTCCTTCGTCTAAATCATGAAATCCCTGGGAAAAAAACATGAAAAATCGTCAAGGTCGATGATATAATCATGACGATTTTTCTACAGTCAAGAACAATCGTATGATTTAATACAAAACCTTGACGATTTTGTCTCTGTAACTTGAAAAAATTGAGCATTTTTCATACAAATCATAGTGTTTTTAGTGAACTAAGGTCCTCAATGGAGTATCGTTCGATTATGTTTGACCAACCATCTTTGTATTGTAAGTTAATCAACAAACCAAGTTTCAAAATCCGAATTTTGAAGTTGTTAAAGTTTAATTTGGATTTTAGAGATGAAGAAATGAAATAGAGAGAAGAAGATTGTTTGTTGTTAATGATATAGAGAAGATGGTTTTTGTTTGAGTGTTTTTTATTAGTTTTGTAGTAAGATTAGTAGTAAAATTAGTGTTTCGAATTTTGAAGTTGTTAAAGTTTAATTTTTTTGGATTTTAGAGATGAAGAAATGAAGTAGAGAGAAGAAGAGTGTTTGTTGATAATGATTTTTTTTTGGGTGTTTTTTGATTAGTTATGTAGTTAAATTAGTAGTAAGATTAGTGTAGGGACTTTTTAGTATTTGCACAAAGTTTTTACACCCTTTATAAACTAGGATGGGATATTTGAAGTAGTGCTCGCCCCTATTAAATTTGGGCTCGCCCCCAAATTAGCCAGTAAATAAATCGCAAAATCTACCTTGCTGATAAGGTATTAATCATTTTTTATTTAACAGAACTGCGCAATGGCATGGGTGATATCTGGAGCACCACTACAGTTAAAGGGTGGCTGTTAAAAGGCCATAAAATTGAAGAAAATACAAAAATGAGACACCCCTTAGCTAACCTCCTAGGCCCTAGTAGCACCTAGATTGAGGTTAAATATTCAAACCTGAGGTAATTTTCCACTTAACTGTCATTATTAATATCACACTCAGCATACTTCCCTTGATGAGTGCACTAGTTAAATAAATCTTTGAACAGAAAATAAAAAAATATTTTAAAACTTTCCACTTGAATCAAATCTGTAATTATCAAAGCCACAACCATTTCTACTTGCATTTCCATTCCAACCAAATCCCACAGAAATCCAACAGCCCCACTAAACACCCTCCTCACTCTGGTCAATGGCTTCTTCTACCCTCTTCAGAAGTTCCACCATTTTCAATACACCTCACAGAACCAGAAATTGAAACTGTAATCTCGTTATCTTACCACATTACAGAAAACAACTCCATTCAAGCAGTTTCTAAGTTTGAACCATGAGTGAATCAAGAAGAGACAGAGGTTTTGTGCTAATTACTGTGATTTTTTCTGTTTTCTTAGTTCTTGTCAGTGTTACCTCATTAGTTGAAGCTCAACAAGAAGATGATTCAAAATGTTTACAAGGAACAAAAGAAACATTCACAGATCCTCAACAGAAGTTAGATTCATGGGTTTTTTCAAATGCTTCAGTTGGTTACATTTGTAGATTTGTTGGAGTTTCATGTTGGAATGAAAGGGAAAATAGAATATTAGGTTTACAGCTTCCATCAATGAATCTAAAAGGAAAAATTCCTGAATCACTAGAGTATTGTCAAAGTTTACAGATTCTTGAATTATCTGATAATGGTTTGACTGGTGAAATTCCTTCTCAAATCTGTGAATGGTTACCTTATTTAGTTCATTTGGATCTATCAAGAAATGAACTAACTGGTGGGATTCCAACCGAGCTTGTTAATTGTAAGTATTTGAATACTTTGATTTTGAAAGATAATCGTTTATCTGGTTCCATTCCGTATGAATTATCTCGTCTTACTAGGTTAAAGAAACTATCAGTTGCTAATAATGAGTTATCTGGTGAAATTCCGGCTTCGTTTTCGAGTTTTAGTTCTGATGATTTTGATGGGAATGGTAAACTCTGTGGTGAACCAGTTGGATCTAGTTGCAATGGTATGAATAAGAAGAGTCTCGTGATAGTAGTTTGTGCTGCTGTTTTTGGTGCTGTTGTTTCTTTGTTGTTAGGGTTCGGAATTTGGTGGTTTGTTGTTAGGAATAGTCGATACAAGAAGGGGAATGTGACGGGTAAGGATGTTGCTGTTGGTAGTGGTAGCTGGACGGAGAGATTAAAAGCTCGCAAGCTCGATCAAGTTTCGTTGTTTCAGAAACCCTTAGTAAAGCTTAAATTGAATGATTTCTTATTGGCAACCAATAGCTTTGATTCTCAGCATATTATCATGTCAACTAGAACTGGTACTTCTTACAAGGCAGTTTTACCTGACGGGTCTTCTCTTGCAATTAAACGTTTGAATAATTGTAAGCTCAATGAGAAGCAATTCCGATCGGAGATGAATAGACTAGGCCAGCTTAGGCATCCAAGTTTGGTTCCTCTCTTAGGATTTTGCGTTGTTGAAAATGAGAAGCTTTTGGTTTATAAGCACATGTCTAACGGCACTCTATTTGCAAAATTGCATGGAAGTGAAGAGTTGGTAGGTCAGCATGGTCGATTGGATTGGCCGACTAGATTGAAAATTGGTATCGGTGCTGCTAGAGGACTAGCTTGGCTTCACCATGGATGTCAGGAGTCATTTCTTCACCAAAACATAAGTTGCAATGTGATTCTCCTCGACGAAGAACTTGATGCTCGGGTGACGGATTTCGGACTACCTAAGCTTTTGAGTTCTCCAGATTCTCGTGATAGTACTTTTAACCATGGGGATTTTGGAGAATTCGGATATGTTGCTCCAGAATATTCGAGTACCATGGTTGCTTCATTAAAGGGTGATGTTTTTGCTTTTGGGGTAGTGCTATTAGAGTTGGTAACTGGGCAGAAGCCACTTGTAATCAGTAATGCCGATGAAGGGTTTAAGGGCAATTTAATAGATTGGGTTAATCAACTCTTGAGCTCTGGTCGAATCAAAGATGCCATTGATAAGTCCCTTTGTGGGAAGGGGCACGACGATGAAATAATGAAGTTTCTGAGGGTTGCTTGCTCTTGTGTTGCTTCTAGACCTAAGGACAGATCAACAATGTACCAGGTTTACCAGTCATTGAGGACCATCTGTGAAGCCCACGAATTCTCTGAGCAATTTGATGAATTTCCACTGATTTTCGGCAAACAAAGTACTAATAATCATCAAGAGTAAGCTCGGGGAGGACACATTGGAAAAACATGGAAAACATTCGCAGCTCAACTATCTATGTATAATCGCACATCATTCTCTGCATCTTGAGCTAGTTTACCAGCGACTTCTGTTATGTGAATGGTATGATTTCCGTTTCATTTTACCTATTGAATCCTGTTCCTGTTACAATTCACCATTGTAACTGAAAAATGTCCTGTTCCTTTACAATTCGCAACAATTGTCAAAGGAACCTCATATTAGGTTTCTTTGGGTGTCTGTAATATTTCTACTTGCGAGAAAGCTCGATTTTGGAGATGTTTCTATGTCATGCATTTCAATTTCTACATTCTTTTGTCTTTGTTGAATTTATTCTGTAAATTTGGTTCTTGCTTTTACATGCTCCTTGCATTTCACTTTTGCATTTTTTATATGAGAAAATGTTTCTTGTATGACATTATTCAGTATACTGTTAAGTGTTTACTCACCATGTCTGCCATGGAAGAATTATGACATTTTCCTCGACGTACATAAGATCGTGTTTGCATGGGGCTAGCCGGGCAGCTCAATTTACTGAAAAACATGGAATGGGGTAACTTGATCTGCCCACTGCAAAATTTGGTTAATTGTTCACTGAGAATGCCATGTGAGAACATGTTAGTGTTGTCTTGGATCCGGAAAACAAAGGCTATCTCCAACAACAACTAAGGTAATGTACAGCTATACCTTTTGTCTAGAATATTCAAAAGTTCATGTAAACCAAAGTTCATGTCTAGAATATTTAAAAGTTCATGTAAACCAAATTGAATCTTACGCGGTTATGGATCTGAGTAGCCCTAGCTTCGATATATGTTTTCCCACACAAATTGTAAAACTTTGAAACATGTATAACCCACTAATTGGGACATTGTAGAACATGTTTTATGAAGATTTAGTCTGGGTTAAAATCAAGATGTAGTAACTTGGGCTAAAAAGTACTTGAAAATCCACAACTAGGGTGATCTTTTTTGTTGCCTGGAGTGGAGCTCGGCAAAATGAAGATCATTGAGTAGCCTTTTTTTTGTTTGATTTTTTTACTTCTGAAGCTTGCCATTTACATGACTAGTAGCATAGGTTTGGTTTGGGACAGGAGAACGGGATTTTGTCAAACCACAAGGTAAAAGGTAAGTGCATGATAGACCGTTATTTCAGGTGATGGTCTCATAAAAGAAACTCTGATTCTAATAATAACCAAAGAAGACAACAGTGCCTAACTTTTTGGCATTTTTGGATTGGAGAGATTCAGAGGAACTCAACCCTCTCATTCTCTCTCTCTCTCTTCTCTCTCTCTCTGTCTCAAAAAATGAAAGAGAAAAGAATAGAGAGAAACAGGTCAAGATCTGTATGTTCAGTACATTCATCAGCTAAGATTATGATCTCTTATCTCATCCTTCTTGTACATTGTTGAGTGCTTTACATTTTGCCTGAAAGAGAGATAAGAAGGAACCAAAAGGAAAGTGTAGATTTTAATGTTAAGTTTTATTGTATAGTTTTTGTTAATATGGCATCAAAATCATCTAGCGAACATGTCGAGCAACAGCTTGGAAACCCAAGCAAGAAGAAAGAACAACAGCTCACAAAAATCCCACATTTTTTGATATATGTCATATTGTTTTTTATGATCCATCTGTTGATATATATAATTCTGCAATGGGTTATTATAATTGTTCTGTTTCTCAATGGCCTAATAGCTTTCATCGCTAGCGAATTTGCACGCTTCTTTGATTTGAGAATCCCATGTTTTCTCTGCACACGCTTCGATCATGTGCTACTTAAAAAGAATTTGTATTACAATGACTCTATGTGTGAAGATCATAGGAAAGAAGTGTCGTCCATGGCGTTCTGTCACATTCATCAGAAAATGTCGGATATTCGGCTCATGTGTGATGGATGTCTGCACTCTTGGGACACAGGAAACAAGTCAAGTTTTGGTAGTTGTAAGCCTATGCAAGGGCTTTTTGGTGTAGACACCGATCATTTAATACTGCCAAACGGAGAAAATGAGAGATATTTGAAGGTTGAACAAAGCGCCACTCTCCAGTGTTCTTGTTGTGGAGAGCCTCAAGGAGTTAAAGTTCCGACGTCAACTAAACTGGTTCAGAAATCAGTTTCGCATGTGGGCGATTTTCCTCCAACTCCGTCACCTTCGCCTCGAATAACAGCCTCAGTGAAAACTGACGAGGCCCCTGCCTTTGATGAACTCTCTCATGTTCAGTATTCGGAGCTAAACGTTATGTCAGACCCAGATTCAGAGATTCCAGATGACGAGTTTCGGTCTAATGCTTTAACCCTTGAAAGCCAAGGTGAGCTCATGGAATTCGAGAAAATTTTGTTATGCTACTTTTCATGTTTTGAAAGGATATTTTGGTGTTTTTCGAAAACAGGCAAGGAGGATATGAAAGCTGCAACTGCTCCATTACTTCCAGAAGTTGAAGATTTAAACGAAGAGTCCTGCAAATCTCCTAATTTTCTTAAGGGAAGTAGGTTTTTCGGATTTCCTGGTTTAGACTCTGGTGCAACTAGCCCAGCATGGCCACCAAAGATTCCCATTAGATCACCAGGCGAAAAAGCAGATTCAGTTACGGAATCTGTGGAGGGAATTAGTACAAATGAAGCAGATGTTGAGACTGTTTTGCATCATTTAAAAAGACAAGTGCGTTTGGATCGAATGACTCTGATGGCTATGTATATGGAACTAGATGAAGAAAGAAGTTCCTCCGCTGTTGCAGCAAATCAAGCCATGGCAATGATTACAAGGTTGCAGGCAGAGAAGGCAGCAATTCAACTAGAGGCTTTACAGTATCAGCGGATAATGGAGGAACAAGCGGAATATGATCAACAAGCTCTTCAAGTCATGAAGGATCTTCTTAACAAGAGAGAGGAGATAATAAGAGTTTTGGAGGCAGAGCTGAGGTCATATAGAGGATTAGGGAAACAAGACATTCATGATAGCGAGGGACATAACACAGTACTTAATGATGGTTACCAAGATTCGAGTTTTGAAGTTAACTTGTCTACTCATTTATGCGATGACTATTCTTATAATATCAACGAGGAAGCGGGAGAGAATGATACTGGATCATCACAAGTACGAAATTCTGAAGCGTTCTTGTTAGACTTTGAAGGGGAGAGGCTTTATCTTATGGATCAGTTGAGAATACTGGAGAAGAAAATCCAGTCGCCTGATTTGGATGATGTTATCCAGTCTTTGCCTTCTGATCTTAAATACGAAGATAGAGGTAAAAGATCAGTAATATCGAGATGTTTAACCTTAAGTTATTAAGAACATTCTACTAATCTCTTTCTAATGATGGCATGCAGGAGAAGGAAGTAACATCAACATATCTAAAGCCATTTCTCATCTGCATGAGAAGTTGACTGGCCTTGAGACAGACAAAGAATTTCTTAAGCATACTCTTCCATCACTCCAAAAAGGCGACGAAGGAACGCAACTTCTAAGAGAGATAGCTAAGCATTTGTGGTATCTTCGGCATACGTACAATATGCCTTCGGAGGGTGTCACACAGTGAGGTTACATTCCCATCTCTTCAACATTTCACTTAGAGATGTTATATATCAGAATGTTCAAAGTGACAAGAAAGTGGCAGACAACATCATATCACATTTTGTGCAGGCAAAAAAGAGACGAAGATGTGGGCAAAGACAAGAGCATGAGGATTTTTGACGTATCACTGCCAACTTAGGTTTTAGTATAAAAGAGAGAATGAACACAATATAAGACTGCTTCAAAAGGTTTTGGTTTCATTTGTGCCTTTTGGAGCTTTTTCTTCGACGTGATGTTCAGGTTCCGTTGCTAATGTCAGTGTATCTATGCCTCTCTCTTAATGTTCTTGATGTAATTAAAATTAAAAGTACAAATATATTTGCAAAGCAACCAAAGCCTTGTGTGTTGATGAACTAAGAATCAAAATACTTGATAGTTAAAAGATATGAAGATTGTATACAGAAGAAAAATGAAATCAAATGAAACTCATTATGCATTTTGTGAGCATATTTATACTAAATTATTTTATTTTGATGAATTTTTCACCAAGGGAAAGATGACATACTTCCAAGTCAAGGTTGAAAAGACGAGGGTACCGAGTACACCACCAATCTTTTATTTTAGGCAACCTATAAGTCAGACCTTGAACGGTTCCTGTAATCAAGAACTCAAGAACAAGATCTCTTTCGTAACTGATTGATTCACAGAAGGGAGTCAATACAAATTTCCGAAAGACAATGTTAACAACCAAGTTCTATACTTTAATTATAAATGACAAGTCAAATATAATGTGAAAATAAAGTAAAGTACACACAAGAATTTTGTTAACGAGGAAACTACAAACTTGTAGAAAACCCCTGGGACCTAGTCCAGTTTGAATACTCTTGAGAATTAAACTGCAAACACACCTACTCTCAGACTTCGTACTAGTTGGTGTAAACAATATGACCCTAATACGATTATTAGTCACAAAGATTTCTCATCAGTATTTTTACGCCTCCAACCACAACAAGGTGGTCACGCACATGTACTCCCTTAGAGAAACAAATGTTCTTTACTGTCTTCCCTAAGAGTTGCTCCACAGCCCGTCGTGAAGACTATCGCTACTCGGCCTCCAATCGTACGATTACAACCTTATGGACAACAACCAAATAGCGGCAGGTCAAACCACTAAATGATATCCTTGGTAACTTAACATATATTTCACTGAACTCGTTTTACACCAAGAGCGAAGCTATTTAAGTTTACTTGGTAATATACCCTCGAGATATCAAACAAGGTTTTGAAACCAAAACTCCCGAAAGGGAAACCTTGTCGTCCCAGTTGGAATCAAGCAATAAATGGATGCAGTACAATATGTATGACCGTGAAGAACGATTTTACTGCAAAAACAAATCCAATAACAGCGGTCTTGATTCCACTCAATATTTATAGGTTAGCACACAAACCGAAAGCGGCTTGCTGACATCCAGGTTAATAGATAAGAGTATGTTCTTATCACTACGATCTTGGGTGGCCTTATAGCAGAAGAGAAGGACCTTAGAATAAACAAGATCATAAGACTTTGATAGATGTGATAAAACAGAACACAAGTACAATACAAAGAAGACTAGTAAACATAAACCAGTTTCCCATAAGAGGTACTTCTAGGCTTCTCGATCCCCAAGTTTTGAAATGAGGTTTCAGAAATTCATTAAAGCACTATCCATACTAATTCTGAAATACCTCACATAGACTCATAACATTTAATATGATCTAATACTTTAGCATTTTACATTAATGAAAAAGATATTTCATTAAATGTTTGGCCAAAAGCATTCAAAGCAAACAATACTCAATAAGATATATTTGGATATTTCATTAATTCGAAATATGATGCTTACCAAATATACTCCCTGGGATAGAGTTCAATTCGAAATCCGTGTCCTTGGATTCGAAAATCATCTTATGGTATTATTAACTTCCAAATGTCGTCATCAACTTTGATAATGCCGACATCATTCCCTAGGCTTTGCTGGACGAGCCAGAACGATCCTACGTGGAAGTGGGATCAGGTCCAATGTAGCTAACGTTCCGCATAAACGTATCATCGCAGACATGGACAAGCCTTGTGTGTTAAGCTTAAGTGAACACGTAGGTTCAAGGACATTCCAAATCATACAATAAAGATATACCATTGAAAGTACCGTGTATGATTCTCCGAGTAATAATAGCAAAATGTTGATCCTCATGAATTCACGATTCCAATGTAGATAATCACGTTAATGATATCCGAGAATTCACATCAAACATCAAAAGAATAACCAATTGAATATTTGATCATGTAGTGTATATATACGACGATCTAATCACGTACAATATTGATCAGAAATCATGTGTCAACTAACTAGAGCGACGAACCATATTTCTGATGATGACTCAAACCAACTTAGTTGTACATTGAAGATGAACAAATTCAAACTTCAAACTGAGAATATCAAACTCATTAATTCGTTGAAACACAAATCAAAATGATAGAGTTTGAACTTCGAAATACGTGTTTAGGTTTCGAAATCTACATTCTGTTTGGCAGAAACCAAAGTTAGGTTTCCAAATCTAGATTCCATATAGCGAAATCAAATCGGACTTTAGATTTTAGCTTTAACAAAACCTGATTGAGGTTTCGAAACAAGAAACACATAGTATTTCATAACAAATGTTTGGTGTCGAACTTGAGAGTCCATGCTGTCAAGAGACATTTTAGCATCACACCTTTTTGTCCTTGACGCACATGCATTTCCCGGTTCACATAAACCTTTAGGAAACCCCCATAGTCTTTATTATAAACCTTTTAGAACTCACATGGTCAAGACTCATTGGTTTCGATTCTCAAGTTATTGTTAGCCAGCAAGCATAGTTTCGAATCAAGCTTTCTCATTGGTCACATCTTAGATTTAAGTTTCAGACCTAATAGCTTATGGACATAAAACCAAATCAAGGTTTCGAAATCAAAGTCAGTTTTACCAAAACTTCCATTGAGGTTTCAAACTTTGAAGTCCATAAGTTGAGATAACAGGAATATGGTTTCGAAATCTAAAAGTAAATATGGCATTCTAGATGTTCATATGTAAAGAATCAAATGAATGATTCCAAACTCTAGTAATCAGAGCCAAACCATAATATAATACTCAGAAAAGCAGATATCGAGTCTACACAACATAAGTGTGAGTCGCGATCTCGATTACATTTAGCACATACAAGTACATACCAATCAATTCGACATAGTCAGACAAAGTAAGTCGAGACACAATATTGTGATGGATTAAATCTCGTAATACTACAAAGTCAACATCACAACTGCTATTATCCAACTCGCAGGTTTTAGCAAAAACCTTATATCACTTAGAAATAGAGAAGAAAAGAAAGCTCTAAGCAATATAGAATGTCATAATTACAACAACAATACCGCAAGCGATACAATGGAGTTATATCTTAAGACACACTGATCACAAGTGATCAAGTCATAACGTAAAGCTCAAGCATTAAGTTATGTTTCTGTAGTTTGTAGCACAAGTGTAAAAGATAATGGAATCGCGTTATTTAGATTCACGAACCTCTTGAATGCGAAGCTGGATATCTTCGTTTGCTCCTCGATCTTCTTCGACTTTTCATGTAGTGAATTTAAATCCTAACAAAATCTTCCACAACCTAAAGCTAACTTAATGAAGTCTTTACCTAACGAGTGTTTCAAGCGGTCGAGTTTTGATCACTAAATTTGACAACTAAGCTTGACATACCAACACTTGGTAAGGTTGACCGAGCCATGCTCTATTTGCATCGATGAGGTACGCACCAACTTATCAATTTGATTCAAAAATAAATTTTTTGTATTATTCTTGCGCCAACTGATCCACGTGTGTTTAGATTGGCGCACGAAGAATACAAAGGATATACTTTTCCAATAGTAGCAGTGTGTTGCTCCTCATGTGGCCTTAGGAAATACAACCCAATTGTTTAATGAAATTAATTATCGACTTTACATGGTGCATTGTTTACTCTTCATTGATGATCATTATGACCATCATTAGGATACATCAATTGCTCTTCGTTGAGATATTCCGACCATTTTTGGGTTTTATGATTGTGTTAGTGGAAATTGTGCTACCCGATTGAAAAAGCAGGGGTACCGAAATACTACCAACTTTTCGTTTGGGCTCGTGAGTCTTATGGTAAGATATGGACGATCTCAAAAATCAATATCCAAATCTGATAACCGGAGTAGGATCACAAGTGATTAGTCCAACTCAAGACAAGTCTTGGCAAATCCCCTAGATGGATTATGGACCAACTAGACGGTTATGGATAACGTACTTCTTGTGTTTGCTTTAATTATATAATCAGAGAAGATAATGCGGAGAGTAAACCACACAAGACACCAGAGATTTTTTTATGGAGGAAACTACGACCTGTAGAAAAACCTCAGGACCTCGTCCAGATTGAACACCGCGCGGTAGAAACTGTCTAAAAACACAAGCCTACTATAAGATTTCGGTCTGGGATGTAGCAGAGACCAACTCCAGCCCTCCAAGAGAATTGGCTACTGTCGCACTCCTTACGTCTCTAGATCCCCAACAGATCGTCATGCACTTGATTCCCCTAGCTGACGTCCTTTACAGGCCTAGGAGTTGCTTTAACCGTTGTTAAAGGCTTATGTCAACAATACTGGCTTTGCAACCTTAATTACTGACTGTATGTTTCGAACTGTCCTTTTAAGTTTAACATACGCAAAGTGACTTTTTTTGGATTGCTCCAGGTCATACGAAAATCTACTTACAAGCGGGGGCTGACAAGTAAACCGAGTAAACTATGCCTAACTTGTCTCTACCTCAGTTGTAAAAAGAATCACTTAAGAAACTTATACAACTGGAGCTAACTAGGTCTTACAACTCCGATTGCAGTCGTACGTTGCTTCCTTCAACCTTGTATGTAACGTATCAGTTCTTGAATAGCCTTATTGCAGAAGCGAAAGACTATGGAATAGACAAGAACGTGATCAGGTTACCAAGGTTACATGTTAATCTGATAACAACCACAGAGGTACGCTATCGCCTACCTGTTCTTCCCAACTCTCATGATAAGTCTTTATAGTCGTTAGGTAAATCCCGCAGAGAAACTGCTACCTAATAGAGGATGACTATGCCACAACAAGATTACACCAAAGTGCAAAGAGTTTACGATCAATTCCACAAAGAAACTTCACGTATGCTTGATGCTTGTGGTTTTCGTTCTTTAACCCTCTATTTATAACACTCAATAAGATAGGTTGCTTTGAGATAAAGCAACTAGCTTCTTAACCTACAAGTTAGCAAGTGCCCGTTTAAACGAACCCGTTACTTGGCTTGCACACAAAGAAACCCTAGATATATCTCAATTGGAAATCTTTTATTATTTATCTGCCAAGTGATTTGTTAGCTCAAAATCACTTCAAGATAGATATCCAACAGACCAGAGATAATCTTTATCTTCTTGACTCATTGAGATTCGTTAGATGGACCACATAAGATATTCTGATAAGCTCAAGTCCAACTAAGAGATAAAGGAGTTAGTTGTTTAACCCGTGTGAAATTCTCGCAGAATATTCACTTGGACGGTTCGTAAACCGTCCGCCTGAATTCATGCCAAATACATTGAATCTGCTGTCCACGTACATGTACGTGTACAAATCAACGTTTAGAGACAGAGAAGAAATTGTCGGTGCCACTGTTCACGAATCGGTTCGTGAACCGCCGTCGCTCAGATTAGGGTTTAACTGGATCCGCTGGAAGTTCTGGGCTGGGCCAGTACTTAGACCTATTATTACGCCCTCAGCTATAATCCATAGACTCTTGCTCAAAAGTAATCCTTTAGATTCATCCATTTTCCTACATATGATTTGCCAGTAAACCATTGCACTGGAAAGTGTATCGAATCTATCTCATGCATCGTGTAACCTTAGTATAGTGGGAACATATACTTACATAACTCATGGTTATGTTGACAAGAATACAAAATCTCAATCACTGTATCTCTACTAAAGTAGCCGACTATTTCGAAAGATAGAATAAGTAGAATATAAGAATTTCCATAAAAGTCATAACTCCTACTAACCCTTTGTCGATGAAGAATATTCGATGTCTTATTTATATTCACTGTCTTCGTCTTCATGGTCTCTACTACTTTGTCTATATCCCAATTCTGAAATCTAAACTCTAGTAGGCTAAATCAAGAATTGTGTTTTGACACCTAAAACTGACAACTGCTTGACATACCAACGCTAGTGGGTTTGACCGGACAATGCCCTAACAATCTCCCATTTTTTCAATTTTAGTGACAAAACCAATTTACAAATGGATTCAAAAGATATACAATAAAGATCTAACCCAGATGTATCTTGATTTCTTGAATTCTTTAACTTCTCCATTGAGTCTTGATGTGTTCGTTTAACTCATGTTTAAAAATCCGTAGACATCACCCCAACATATCCAGCTCAAACAAACACAAAGGTACGCTCGAGCTTACATCGGTTAATATGCTAATCCCACATGTTGTTTGTGCAAAGAGTAAGAATTAGAGCAACTTTAAAGTCCATGTACCAAAACTTATACTCTCAATATTTACTCCCCCTTACTTGATACTTTCGAAAAAGTACATAAGTAAGCAATACGTGTACACCCCCACCCCCACCCCCACCCCCACCCCACCCCTCTCGTTGGTTATGAACCACAAGAACAAGAATCCATATGTATTCTCCCTCTATTTGTCACAAAAATATGACAAAGTAGTTGAGACTTAGGGTTTCAAGCCTATAGAGATAGTCAAGTCAAGGATGTACTCGCATATCAAGTTTAAGATGACATAACTAGGAAACCAGAACGAGAATTTCTAAGTTGATTCATCTTTGGAGAAATAGGCTCCCCTAAAAGATTTGTTATTAAGCGCAAGCTCATTTAAGAACTCTCCCCCATGTGGTGTTATTCAATAAAGAACAACTACACAGCCTAACTTGGACAAACATTTTAATGTATCCAGTTTTATTTGTTTACAATTTCCTTTCCTTAGCCAATTTTTGGAAAAGAGTATATGATTTTTGAGCTTGTGGAAACCCTAAAAATCATATAATCAAAAGTTCCTTGATCATGAGAAAAAGCTTAACTTTTGTAACATGACACAACTTTGTGTTATCACCGAAGCAATAAGATTGAGGTAAACAAATCAAGTATTGCAAACATCATTAATAATTATCTAAGAAGAATTTTTATTAATGAAATAAAGTGGTACATGCTGAAAAACTCTAAAAAACATGAAAAGGCAAACTACTTTTAGATATAGTTTATATTCCTTAGGCAAAAGTAAGAACAAGTTCTCACAAGGAATCAACTATCTTAATTGAAAGAACAGACTTATTACTTGAAGATACCAAAGATCCAAGTTGTTCTTCAATGGTTGCAACTCTCTTAATAAGATCATGAAGGCTAGTATTCACATGACTTGCGAGAGCACCCATCTCACCAGCAAAGTATTTGAGTTGTTCAAGTACTTCATCCATCTTTTCATCTTGATAAATTTCCTTCCTTCATGTAGAAGCATAATTACTTTGTACAGAAGTATGGTTGGCTTCATTATCAGATGATTCTATGCGAATCCTCTTGTTTGGAAAGACAATTGTCTAGCTTTCTTCCCCTTTTCTTCCAAAATCTGTCATGCTTGATATAATCTTTTGATCCAAGGATTTGGACTAAGGTTTTTCATGAGATAAAATTTCTCCTTTAAAGATAGATATCAATCAAGTTTCTGGATAAGTAACAGAAAATATCGTCCGCGGTTCGCGAACTGTACAACTTTTCAAACTGACAGAATTCAGCCTGGTTTCCTCCTTTACAGTCCCCCTAAATCCTTATGCAGTATTTCTATTGTTATCAGGATTAAAATAACAAAAGAACTGCACAAGTGGATTTAGTGAGAGGAGAATACTGAGGTCCTTGGTGACAAGGACAACAGTTTCTTTCGTTTTCTGTTACTTTTCAAGGTGTTACAAGAGTTGGAACTTGAATTTACACCTTTTCTGTACAGCAACGAGATTCATGTTTTGAACATTCTCTTTCATGGGAGTTTCCTTTTGTGTAGCATCAAAGGCTTTGACTTTTCCACAGTAGTCTTTATTAGGACATTCAGGAGACATGTGACCGAATCCAAGACATCTGAAACATTGTGGTGCATCGTCATTATCCCAATCTTTGCTTTTGTTTTGAGGCAGATTATTGTATCTTTTTTTCTACCTCTCAGAACTCTTCGCATTTGTTGAATGAATAATGCAAGATCATCATCCTTATCACATGTCCCATGAGATGAGTCTGTTTTCACAGCTTTCAGGCCAACTGTATTTCCTTGACCAGTTTTTCTTTCATGATCAAAGATTTTGAGTTTGACACAAGGTCACTTCTTGTTATAGTTAAGCCGTGAACTTCTTGGATGACATGTTTCTTTGATTCGTAACTTGAGGGTAATGACCTTAGAATTTTGCACACAATGTTCCTTTCCAGAATATATTTTCCTAAGGTATGACAGGCATTCACTATCTCAAACAATTTGTGGTTAAATTCTTCAAAGGTATCATCCTCAAGCATTCAAAGGTTTTCCCAGTCAGACATGAGGTTCTGAAGTCTAGCTTATTTTTCTGCTGAATTCCCTTCGAATATGGTCCTTAATCTAATCCAATCCTCTTGCAAGGTTTCACATGTGGCCACGTGATGGAAAGATCAGGTGTTACTGCATGAATGATAGCGTTAATCCCATCATAGTTTTGCTTAACGGCTAGAGTTTCCACGCCATCATAATCCGCTATGTTTTTGGGGACAGACTAACCTCCAACTTCAATAGTTAGTGGTGTGTATCGTTTGTCGACATAAACCCAAGTTTTGAAATCCCGGGCTTGCAAAAACGATCTCATTGCAGTCTTCCACCATAGGTAGTTTGTGCCATCAAACTTTGGTGGTACGTTACAAGCTGTTATCCTTTGTTCCATAACTCACAAGCCGCGATAAACACAGACAATTTCGCCTTTAATGTATTTGCCGGCTCTGATACCAATTGAAAAGGCAGGGTTACTGAAATACTACCAACTTTTCGTTTGGGCTCGCGAGTCTTATGGTAAGATATGAACGATCTCAAAAATCAATATCCAAATCTGATAACCGGAGTAGGATCACATGTGATCAGTCCAACTCAAGACAAGTCTTGGAAAATCCCTTGGATGGATTATGGACCAACTCGACGGTTATGAATAACGTACTTCTTGTGTTTAATTTAATTATATAATCAGAGAATATAATGCGTAAAGTAAAGCACACAAGACACCAGAGATTTTTTTAACGAGGAAACTACAACCTGTAGAAAAACCTCGGGACCTCGTCCAGATTGAACACGGCACAGTACAAACTGTCTAAAAACACTAGTCTACTATATGACTTCGGTTTGGGATATAGCAGAGACCAACTCCAGCCCTCCAAGCGAATTGGCTATTGTCGTACTCTTTACGTCTCTAGATCCCCCACAGATTGTCACGCACTTGATTCCCCTAGCTGACGTCCTTTACAGGCCTAGGAGTTGCTTTAACCGTTGTTAAAGGCTTATGTCAACAATACTGTCTTTGCAACCTTAATTATTGACTGCATGTTTCGAACTGTCCTCTTAAGTTTAACATATATAAAGTGACTTCCTTCGGATTGCTCCAGGTCGTACGGAAATCTACTTAAAAGTGGGGGATGACAAGTAAACCGAGTAAACTATGCCAAAGTTGTCTCTACCTTAATTGTAAAAAGAATCACTTAAGAAACTTATACAACTGGAGCTAACAAGGTTTTACAACAAGGAGTGCAGCCGTACGTTGCTTCCTTCGACCTTGTATGTAACGTATCAGTTCTTGAATAACCTTATTGCAGAAGAGAAGGACTATGGAATAGACAAGAACGTGATCAGGTTACCAAGGTTACAGGTTAATCTGATAACAATCACAGAGGTACATTATCGCCTACTTGTGATTCCCAACTCTCAATAGAAGTCTTTATAGTCGTTAGGTAAATCCCACGGAAGAACTGCTACCTAATAGAGGATGACTATACCACAACAAGCTTACACCGAAGTGCAAAGAGTTTACGATCAATTCCACATAGAAACTTCACGTATGCTTGATGCTTGTGGTTTTTATTCTTTAACCCTCTATTTATAGCACTCAATAAGATAGATTGCTTTGAGATAAAGAAACTAGTTTCTTAACCTACAAGTTAGCAAGTGCCCGGGTAAATGAACCCGTTACTTGGCTTGTACACAAAGAAACCCAAGATATATCTCAATTGGAAATCTTTTATCATTTATCTGCCAAGTGATTTGTTAGCTCAAAATCACTTCAAGATAGATATCCAACAGACCAGAGATAATCTTTATCTTATTGACTCATTGAGATTCGTTAGATGGACTGTTAGGGCATTGTCCGGTCAAACCCACTAGCGTTGGTATGTCAAGCTAGTTGTCAGTTTTAGGTGTCAAAACTCAATTCTTGATTTAGCCTACTAGAGTTTAGATTTCGGAATTGGGATATAGACAAAGTAGTAGAGACCTTGAAGACGAAGACTGTGAAGACAAAGAAGACATCAATTATTCTTCATCGACAAAAGGTTAGTAGGAGTTATGACTTTATGGAAATTCTTCTATTCTACTTTCTCTATTCTTTCGAAATATAGTCGACTACTTTAGTAGTGATAATAGCGATTGAGATCGTATTCTTGTGTAACGTGGCCTTGTGTCATGACCAGTGTTTGCTCCCACAAATACTGTGAGTACAAGAATGAATGAGATAGATTCGGTGCCATGTGTCCATTACAATGGTTTGCTTGCAAATCGTTAGTTGGATATGGATGAATCTAAAGGAGTACTCTTGAGCAAAGAGTCCATGGATTACAGCTGAGGACGTATACACGTCTAAGTCCTGGTCAGCCCAGAACTTCCAGCGGAATCCAGATTTGACGAAATTTGACAGGCGGACGGTTCACGAACCGGTTCGTAAACCAGAAACTCGGATTTCTTCTGAGTTCCAAAGTGAGTGAACATTTCGCGAACCTGTACGCGAATCCAATGTTGGTTACTTTGCTGGTGTCGGATTTAGTGGATATTCTTTCAGAATTTCACTTGGGTCAAACTCTAAACTCCTTTATCTCTTAGATGGACTTGTATATCACATAATATCTTTTGAGTTCTGTTTTTACCTGCAAAAACAATGTACCGTCTCTGGGTACTTTCGTAGTGCTCGGAGATCAAAGTCGAACAAGATAAGCCTAAACCAAGAAAATGGCCGTTCCCGTCTTGCTTCGGTCACAGAGAGGATAGAGGTTGGTTTAGGTAGGGAAACAACGAAGAAACTTGAGATCAGGTTGAGGATGTGTTTTGGGTGTAAGAGTTCAAGATCTCCGTCGTGAAGTCGACTAGAAATCTCCAAGGCTAGAAACGTTTTTGGATTCTTAGGTGTGTTTTCTCTGAGGCTCTGATGTTGTTGTTTTTATTTCTGTGTTCTAGCCGTTCTGCCTTGGAAGATAGAGGAAGCCTCTATTTATAGTTTTGAACTCACCCTGATCTCTCGACAGAGAGGTAGAAGTCGTGGAAGAGTGGAGGAGTGGAGGAGTGGAGGACATGGGTTGGTTTCCGTAACTGCCTGAGTTGTGTAGAACATGTCCACTCGCGCCATCTTCTCGTAACTGACCACTATCTCTATCAGTTTCTTTCAACTGCCGTAGACCGCCAGACCAATACCCCTAAAGTTATCCCCCCGTGTGATGTTTTTGATGTCTCGAGTGATACGCGGATATTGCGTAATTGAGTTGAGTAAAGTAGAGTCTTATGACTAATTGGTGTGACCAAATATGATCGTAGTGTCTATGGGGCGCAAGTGCATAGGAGTTCATAGTGCCATAGCCCAAGGGGCTACGGCCTTGGCCTTTGGCCAAGGCTAAGTTTAAAGCGCTTTGCGCTAGTTCTATGGTAGTGGCGCCATAGCTCATGGCGCCACGGCCTTGGCCTTTGGCCAGGGCCAAGTATCTAAGGCGCTTTGCGCATGTTCTATGGCGCCATGAGTTATGGCGCCACGGCCTTGGCCTTTGTCCAAGGCCAGCTTGTTGTGGCGCCATGGTTCATGGCGCCACGGCCTTGGCTTCTGGCCAAGACCAACTTGTTGTGGCTCCATGGTTTATGGCGCCACGGCCTTGGCTTCTGGCCAAGGCCAGTTTGTTTGTGGCCGCGTCTTGTGGCGTGGCCTTGGCTTTTAGCCAAGGCCAAGTAGGTTTGTGGCGTCTTTGCACCAATTTCCTATAATTCCATGGTGGTCCATGGTTCAGAGTGTCATGCTATGTGGCGTTATGGCTTTGGCATCTGGCCAAGGTCGACTCTGGGGCAACCTGTGCCTTAGTCGTGGTGTGTGTGTGCTTATGCTACAACACACTTGAG
>JAJJMA010123911.1:0-14212 GCA_023529015.1 Papaver nudicaule
ATAAAGCTTGCACTTGTTTTAGAGGCTACGTACCAAAGGGTTCTTAACTGTGTACTTGATTTCTAAACAGCAGATTTCTACACAGCAGATTTCAAAGGGTACTTGAAACATAAAGCTTGCACTTGTTTTAGAGGCTACGTACCAAAGGGTTCTTAAAGTTAGTAGGCTAAACTAATGGGCTACCATGAAATTAGTGGGCTAAAACTATTACTGATACTATCTAAAAAAAAAGCTGTTTTTGGGACTGTAGACTTTTTTTTGGGACTGCAATCCACTAAAACTATCCATAGGTGGTTATAAGGGATATCTAAATAGGTATGAAAAGTCTAAGTTACCCCTAGAGACTAAGGATTAGACTAAAATACTCCTAAATCTTAACTAATTATCCTAATAATCTTACCCTAAACCTAAAACAAATACAAAAAGAGAAACTTGTTTTTTTCTTCATCATTTACAAAAACTCGTTTTCATCTTCTTCATCTTCCATTTACGCCTCTTCTTCCCCTCTCTTTCTCAAATAAAATAAAATTCATCGTTTCGATTCATCGGCGATACGAAAAATTCATCGTCTCGATTAAAATTCAATGATGGCTACAAATGAGACCACTGCGAATACTGAAATTGATCCAGGGATAACAACAACTGCGATTCAACAATCAACATCAACACAAATTGATCCAGGAATACAAGAAACGGCTGTTGTGATTGAACAATCCACTGTTTTGCCCTCTAATCCTCCACAAGACCCAAATATGCGTATGAGGTACCGATTCTGAACAAAACTCATCTTCTCAATCATGATTTCCTTGCTTTTTTAGGTTAGAATCATCGATTTAGGTTTGGTTTTTTCGGTTCAGTGTGTTTTTACGCCTTGGATTTCATATGCAATTGAGGCGTAAATATGTTTTACGCCTTTGAATTCACCATCGTATATGGCGTAAAAAAATTACCCCTTGGAACAGAGGCATAAAAGATGCCCTAGTTTTTTTACGCCTTGAAAACCAAGGCGTATAAAATGTGGACTTTGCTCACAAAAATCTGAGCCGTGACTCACCTAACCAAACCGTAAAATTTAAACTGAGACTTAAAAGTTAGAAACTAAGGCGTAGAATGTTTAGAATACAATTTTTTTTCCAAAGTTAAATTTACGCCTTGGTTTGAATACCAGAACCACGGCGTAAATTTCTTCTGTAACTTTTTTTTTAGACCAAAATTTACGCCTTGGTATACTGGGGCGTAAATTTCTCAATCAAGGCGTAAAATTTTCAATTGAGCCGTAAATTATGTTGTCTCTCATAAGATTTTTCTTATTGGTTGGTTGATTATTTGTGTTGTTTGTGTATGTGTTTAGGGAACAAGCTAAACAGAAGAAGAAGAGAGGAAATGATCTTACGCCTGTTGTCAGTCCCCCACCTCGAAATGATGGTAATAAGCAAGGTTGTGAAATCGTGAATCGCTCCGCGAATCGTTTTTCATTTTTGTGAATCGAATCGTGTATTGAAACGTGAATCGAATTCGTGGTCGATTAATAAAACGCAAAATAGTAACATTTGGTTGGTAACTTTAATTGTAAATAGAGTACAAATATAACAGAGTGTTGAATACTATCACTAAACTGTTGTGCAGCGCAGTGGTTGATGACCTTTACATCATCCCATATGTTCCAGGTTCGATTCCTGCCTACCCCTTTTAAATTAAGTGTGTTTTGAACGGAATATTCTCAGCATATTTGACTATATCACGATTCTGACCTGGTCAAATACGGTGAATATATGGATCGAATTGTACGAGTCAACTCGTACGATTTTCACAACCATGGTAATAAGTATCTAGGTGTTGGTAAGAGAGGTAAAACAAAGACTCCCCAACAACCAACATTACCTCAAAATGATGGACCAAATGAGATTGTAGAAGAAGAATCGATTCCATTCCAAGGGAATGAGATTCAACAAGAACCCAACGAATCTGAAGAGGAGAATCGCGAAGAAGAAGAAGAAGAAGAAGAAGAAGAAGAAGAAGAAGAAGAAGACGACGAAGAAGAAGAAGTAGTCGTTGAGGATGTTGAACCCCTTTCTCAAGAAGAACCTCCTCCACCTCTTGGTCAACCTCCTCCAGAACCAAAACTTAAGTGGAAGGCTCCAAAGCCTCGGGAGAAACCAGCTGAACCCAAAGGCAAGCACCTTCCTCCACCTGATGATCTCACGTTCTAGTTGCCCCCCACCTCCTAAGGGAACAAAGCATTTGGGAGAAGCACCTGATGGGAACAAAGTACTATTTGGATACCCATGGTCCTATGCTGAAAAAGTTGCTTCTGCGCGGGTAATTATCTTATGATCTCAAAATTACTTTATGTTGTTTGTACATTATTTTATCCTTCCAACAAAGTACATTATTTTGTTTTGTTTTTTGTAGAACCACAAAAGGCTTGCGGTCACTTTGAAACACTCAAGGCCTAAAGTGTGGGATTTGGAGTTGGAATCTGACAAGGTTCAAAGCATTGTAAAAGAAAAATCCAAACAGTTCTACAACGCTTCAATACATACCCAGGAGTCATCTGATGGTGTTACAGTGAGTGCAATCAGAGAACGATATTGGCTAGACACCGGCACTTTCCACTTTGGATTTGGCGAAATGGCTTTGATTCCCGATGATGCAAAGCAAATCAAGAATCTTGAAACTCGTGGAAATTAATCTCGTGTTTCTTGGTGATGATAATAAGATGAAATGGTGGGAGCTCAACCGATTAGCTATGAAAGTGTTTGGGTGGTCTAAGGAACAATGTGAGGAAGAGTGGATATATGGGGGTGGTGGGACACCCGGGGTTTACTAGAAGGGTAAACCACCACTCAAGGCTAGGAAAATTGTTAGCAAGCGTTTGTTCTTAATGTATGGTGATACTAAGAAGAAGGTCAAAGATGGCAAAGAGTTAAGTGATGATGAAGCCACTATTGTGGCAAAAGCTTGGATGTTGCACACCATGGGCACCGTCATGTTCCCTGATCAATTGGGTAATAGGGTCAATGCATGCTACTTATCATATCTTGAGAACATTGATAAGCTTGATGAATATACGTAGGGCACTGCTGTCATTGCTTTCTTGAACGCCGCACTTGCTAAAGCTTCAAGAGCACAAAGCACCAAAATCGAGGGTGATGTTCGTCTTCTACGGGTGAGATTATCCTTTGTGTAATGACCTTAGGTTAGTTTTGCATATATATATCATTGAAATATGGGTATTTTGTTTCTTTGCAGTCGTGGGTCTATGACCATTTCCCCACTATGGCACCTAAGGAGGATAAAGATTGGGGTGACAAACCAAAAGGCAGCCCTACGGGTAAGAGATTCCTTTTCAAAGAAGGTGGTCTACATGACAAAGAAGCGAAGATAGCTGAGAAGAGACAACAATTGGATGTTATGCCTCTCAAAGATGTGGTTTTTGACCCATATCTACTCTTGAAACAAGATGAAGATGGCGATTGGGTGGATGTGCATGAATTTTCACAAGAGAGTAGTTACAACAGACCTTTGTTTCATCCAACAGGGTTCCATTTATACAATCTTCAACGAGTTATGCGTCAACTTGGTTATGAACAACCAATAGTTAAGAAAGAAAAGTTCGTGGTGCAGAAACGAGGCTCCAAACTTGATTCTTCCAATATCAACTTGGTTTACCATCCTGACCCATCCCTTGACCACTGGAAAGAACGGGAAAATGACGAGAACCAAATAGAGTTGAACATGGATAATTTTTTTGCCAACATAAAACAAGTCGATGAAGGATACTTGCAGTGGTTTAACAAGTTTGGACATCCCATGATCATCAATATTGATCCTAGAGCCTCAGAGGCGATTCAAAGGGAACATGCGAGAAACACTCGTAATACTAGAAGCACATCAAGCGAGGCTTCAATGATAGATACTTTGAAGAAAAAGCTTAAACAAGCCGTAAGTAAATAGATTTCTCGTCTCGTAATTTAAATTTTCTTTAATTGATTGTTGTCTAACATTGGCTCTGAATTTGTTTATATTATGTAGAAGGAAAATGTTTTGTTGGTAGCATCTATACTTACCCCATGTATCCAAAGTGGTAAGAAGTTGAGTGTTGAAGAACAACGGTTGATGAAGTGGCAATTAGAGCACTCATTTGATCCGGAACACCGAGGGGTTTTTGACGATTTAAGGAAGAAGACGAGAAACGAAAGGGGGCCTCCAGGAGGACAAGCTTCACCATCTTCAACGGAAGAAGATGCGGGTGTTGATGAAGCTCAAGGGAGAGGTCGAGGTTGCAGTGGTCCTAAAACTCGTGGTGCTTCATCATCTTCATCGAACAAAAGAGGCAAACAAGGAAAATGAACAAAGCTTTAACTCTCTCTCTATCTATCTATCTATCGTGTCTATCTTGAACTCATCTTTTATGTGTTTGTTATGTGGTTTGAACAATGGATAATGGCTGTGTGTTTCTATTATGCGTTTGTTATGTGGTTTAAACAATGGATAATGGTTGTGTGTTTAAGCAATGGATTTGTGTTTGTATGGTATGTATTATCTTGTTTTTGTGCAATTTTTACAGGTATTTACGCCTTGGTTTATATCCAGAAAAGAGGCGTATACAGAGTTTTGATGAGGTGTCTGAAAAGGCGAGGGTACCGAGTACACCACCAATCTTTTATTTTAGTCCACCTATAAGTCAAACCTTGAATGGTTCCTGTAATCAAGAACTCAAGAACAAGATCTCCTTCAGATCTGATTGATTCACACAAGGGAGTCAATACAAGAATCTGAAAGGCTATGTCAATAACCAAGTACGATACTTTAATTATAAATGATAAATCAAATATAACGCGGAAGTAAAGTAAAGTACACACAAGATTTTTGTTAACGAGGAAACTACAAACTCGTAGAAAAACCCCGGGACCTCGTCCAGTTTGAATACTCTTAAGAATTAAGCCGCCAACACACCTACTCTCAGACTTCGGATTAGCTGGTGCAGACAATATGACCCTAATATGACTATTAGTCACAAAGATTTCCCCTCAGTATTCCTACGCCTCCAACCACAACAAGGTGGTCACGCACATGTACTCCCTTACGTAAACATACGTCCTCTACTGTCTTACGCAAGAGTTGCCTCACAGCCCGTCGCGAGGACTATCGCTACCCGGCCTCCAATCGGACGATTACAACCTTATGGACAACAACCAAATAGTGGCAGGTCAAATCGCTACATGATATCCTTGGTAACTAACATATATTTTACCGAAGTCGTTTTACACCAAGAGCGAGGATATTGAGTTTACTTAGGCAATAAACACCTCGAGATATCGATCAAGGTTTTAAAACCTAAACTCCCGAAAGAGCGAGGATATTGAGTTTACTTGTCGTCTCAGTTGGAATCATGCAGATAGCTGTAGCAAGTACGATATGATATGACCTTGAAGAACAGTGTACCTGCAAAGAACAAATCTAATAACAACAATCTTGATTCCACTCAATATCTATAGTTTAGGCACACAAACCAAAAACGGCTTGCTGACAAATCCAGGTTAATAGATAAAGAGTATGTTCTAATCACAACGATCTTGATGGCCTTATTGCAGAAGAGAAGGACCATAGAATAAACAAGATCCCAAGGTTTGATAGACGTGATAGAACAGAACACAAGTACAATACAAAGAAGACTAGTAAAACATAAACTAGTTTCCCGCAGAGGTACTGTTTGTACCCTAGTATTTAGCACCCCTTTTATTGGCTAAGTAGAGCTATGAAGGTCCCAAATACTATGTTTTGGTTGGCAGCCTTGATACAGGTGCCCAAAACATTAAGACTTGGCTTGGCAGCCTAGATACAGGTGCAGGGCAAGTCCATGCGGGTAGCAGGGAGCAACTTACCCGAAAGTGTGCCACATCAGCAAGGAGGATGACATGGCAGAGAGCCACATCAGCAAACGTACAACGTGGCGAGGTGACACGTCAGCAGTGTGCTGATGAGGATTGATGACTAACACCATGCTGATGATGTGGTGAAATGACACGTCAGCAGGTTGTCGCCACATCAGCATTTCCTGCACAGTCAGCAGTGACTGCGCCGCCACATGGTCAAGTATCAGAGGCGACACGTGTCGTAATTCCGTTGGGACACGTGGCGAAGGAAGCCGGCGGCCGTAACCGGCGGCCGGTCGGGGCAGTTTGCTAAAATATTTTCCGTCCTTATCCATTCAGACCAAGTCCATTGGGCCCATGTCCTGTCGGCCCATGGCATTTCGCCCAAGTCCATTTGGCTCAATTCTGTCCTTTCTTCCGTTTTGTGCTTTTTGGTGTTTACCAGCCCTATTTGCAGGCACTAATCCAGCCCGTTAGCGTGGCCCAGCTCCAATGGGTTCGTGGGTCCACCTTGGACTGTTCTGAAACATTCTGGAAACACTTGCGGGCCAAGAAACTGCCTCACAGATTAAGATCCTAGAAGATTCTGGAAGACTTGGAACCTAAGTAATCACAGGTAATCCTTATTTCGGATTTGGGATTCGACCTAACAGAAGTATATAAATAGAGGGGCCTGAACACCAAAAGGTACGCAATATTTCTCATACACATTCACCTGTGCAAAACACCTACTGACTTTAGCATCGGAGGGTTTTCTGCAGGTACCCCCCTACCTCAATCCAGTTCGTGTGAAGATTGAAGACTGCAACCAGAGATCCAGATTCACAGTTTCTGCGTTCTACATCAACAGTTATTGTGATTGTGCTGGAATTTTATATTCGGGTACAATCATTGGCGCCGACTAAGGGGAGTTCGATAAACCCTAGAAAGCAAATTTCTGTTTCTGAAAAAAAAAATGGTCAGAATCGAAGAATATTCAACATCATCAACCCCTAGCTCGCGACATCAACATCCTTAGAACCAACCTGACGGTTTCCAATATCCTGAAGAAAACATCGCGACAGGTGGTGGTTGGGGATCTATGGCAGCAGCTGGAGGGATGTTCGATGATTTTGATGATGGTGACTATTATGGAGATGAGTATGATGATCTCAATGCTGATGACGAAGGTGAAAGATCTGCGACCCCCAGTCCGGATCCTGAACCAACACCTGATTTTATGCAGCATATGTACAATGAATATCAACACTGGCAGAACGTCAGAAGACAGGAGAGGTCGACATCCAATGCTACTCGTAGGCAAAGCGGAAATCGAAACCAGAGAGGTCGATCAGTGTTCGAACGCTTAGGACCAGTTGTAGTACCAACATGAGATCTTCTCAGACGAGGACGTTCTGAGCAGGAAAACGGCCATGGTGAGGCGAGATTGCCAGACCGTTCTGGATGGAGACAAGGTCGTGAACGGGAGTCAGCATCTGAGCAGAACACCGCTCAGGTCCAGTCAGAAGCCAAACGATCGAGGAATGATTTTCGTGGTCAGACAACGAGTAGAGTCAGAGCGCGGGATGATCGCAGCAGTTCAGAAAGCGACACAGTCAGCAGTGATGTTGCGCCCCGCAGGAGAAGAGTCACGGATGAATCTGAGGGCTGCAGACATAGACGAACACATCGCCAGGATTCTCCTGAACCAATGGACAGTGGCGACGTTGGTGCCATTACTGAGGCACGTCTCAAAAAGATGATTGATCGCGGTTTGTCCAGGAAAGAAGGCAGAGAGGATAATCTGAGCCGACTCCATCGGAGCGCTGGAGCTCCGTTTAATGACAGAATCAGGAATTTTCGTCCACCGGAAAATTTCCAAATTCCGAAATTACCACAGTTCGATGAAAGATCAGATGACCCGTCACAACATGTTCTGATTTACGAGACAGCCATGACGTTATGGCAAAACGAGGATGAGCTGATGTGTAAGATTTTTCCGCAATCACTGACCGGTGGGGCCATTGTATGGTTCAACTCACTTCGGTCGAGGTCCATTGATTCGTATGATAAACACATCAGGAAGTTTTTTCTGCAATATAAGCATAACAGGCGTAGTCGGAAAGAGATTCATTTGCTTTTCCAGTTAAAGGCGAAGAGTGGGGAGACTTTAAGGCAGTTCATTAAATGGTTCAGACAGGAACTGGCGGAGGTGGATGACCCTAATGTCCAGCTATTCATCGAAGCGTATAAACATGCAATTTCATTCGACAGTTCGGGAATTTACAATTCCCTCGTTCGTGAACCAGCAAAAAATTTGGATGAGCTATATGATCGAGTCGAGCAGTTTGCTCGTGTGGAAGATGATTCGAGAGCCAGAAGAGAGGCATCCAAGTCTACCCACCAGCCAAATGACGGGAAGAAGGATAAGTCAAAGAACCGCCAGAATGGGCAGAACAATGATCGTGTGGAGTCTAGCAAGAGTCGCCACGAGAAGAAAGGGACCGAAGAAAAAGGACAATACAAAGACCTGACGCCCCTGAACGTCAGGCTATCTGAAATATACAACAAAGTCAAGAGCTGAAGTCTCCTCAACCATTACCATAAGAAAATAAAGACAGACGTGATAAGAGTAAATTCTGCGAATATCACAAGGATCATGGACATACAATTGACTACTGTAGGGCATTACGGTTTGAGGTCCAAAAGATGATCGATGCCGGGAAATTACAGGAGTACGTGAAAAAGAACAGTGCATGAGAGCCAGTACGTCGAACATTGAACATAAATCATGTCATCAATGTCAGTTATGCTAGGATTCATTCGATAACTAGGCGTGCTGCGAGGGACGAGACGAGAACAAAGCTGAGACAACTGAAAGAGTGGTATGTTCTCAACCACATTGACTTTCTTGAAGGGAAGGGGCAGAAACTCTGGAAGTTGGATGCACGAAAATCGAATTTACAGACGAAGACAAAAAAAGGCGTCTATTACCCACACAGCGATGCTGTTGTCATTACTACTTGGATTGGCATGTTCCGTGTTCATCGAGTTCTGGTGGACACGGGTAGTTCGGTGAGTGTCTTATTCTCAGGAGCTTATTCAGCCATGAACTTGTCTGAGGATTTGATCGAGGAGGATGAAAATCCTGTAATTGGTTTCAGTGGAGAAACCACCAAAGCTATCGGCAAGGTGAAACTGCCCATGACTGTAGGTACCAAAACTGTTGTCAGCAATTTTCTTCTACTTGACTGCCGAGCCCCATATAATGCAATTGTGGGACGTGACTGGATACACGCGATCAGAACTGTCACATCAACATACCATCAGTGTTTGAAGTTCGTCGCTCCTGAAGGAGTTGTTAAAGTTCGAAGCGACTAGATGGCGGCCCACAAATGCCATGAAAACGCCCTGGAGGAGTATAGAAAATCTGATGTGTCTGGTCATCACATCCTACAGGCAGAAACCAAATAGCAATTACAGCAACCTCTCCCGACTGAATCATATAAGGGAGAGGATGCTGCCGATCCGCCGACAATTGAGAAGTTGTTGGAGGTGCAGATTGGGAATGAGGAACACAGAACTACGTTCGTGGGAGCATATTTACCCCAGGTTGAGCGAGATGAGTTGGTTGCACTATTGAAAGCAAATGTGAATGTTTTTACTTGGGACTTTTCAGAGATGTCAGGAATAGACCCTAATGTGGCTTGTCACAAGCTGAACATCAGTGAAGGTTCGCGTCCAATTCGTCAGAAGCCCAGAAATATGTCAACGACAAAGAAGGCTGGAGTAGTGGTCGAGGTCAAGAAACTGTTGAAAGCAGGATTTATTCGTCCTGTGCAGTATCCACAATGGCTGTCAAACATAGTGGTGGTTCCAAAAAAAGAATGGTAAAATTCGTGTCTGTATCGATTTTACTGATTTAAACAAAGAATGTCTGAGTGATCTGTATCGCCTGCCAAGGATTAATGAACTGGTTGATGCAACTTCTGGATATAAGCGACTGTCATTCATGGATGGTTATTCTGGGTACAACCAGATACTACTGTTCGAGGAGGATCAGGAGCATACTGCTTTCATAACTGACAAAGGAGCATACTGCTATACCGTGATGCCGTTCGGGCTCAAAAACGCAGGTGCTACATATCAGCATTTGGTTGACGATATGTTCGTTGACTTGATAGGCAAGACTTTGGAGGTGTATATTGATGACATGGTAGTAAAGTCGAAACAGGAGAGTTCGCACCTACAGGATCTGCAACAGGTCTTTGATGTTTTGAGACGATATCGGATGAAACTTAATCCAGCTAAGTGTTCGTTCGAGTTGTCATCTGGTAAATTCCTTGGGTACATGATGACCTATCGGGGTATTGAGGCGAATCCAGAGCATATTAGAGCCATCCAGGAAATGCCATCACCGAAAACGAAGAAGGAGGTTCAGAAACTCGATGGTCGAATCGCAGCCTTGAACCGTTTTATATCAAATTCTTTTGAACGATGCAAGCCATTTTTCGAAGTTCTGAAAAAGGCAGCCAAAATTTGGGTGGACAAATGAGTACGAGGATGCGTTCAGGGCAATAAAACTATATTTGTCTACTCCACCAATTTTGGTTAGTCCGAAGCCTGGGCAGCCCATTGGGATTTACCTAGCCGCGACTGAGGAAGTTGTGAGCGTTGTCTTATTCGTTGCTGATCCGCATGAGAAGCCAGTTTATTACATCAGCAAACGTTTGACTAGGGCAGAACCAAGATACACCAGGATCGAGAAAATGGCAATGGCCCTAGTTCATGCTTCACGACGCCTCAAACCTTACTTCCAGGGTAGAGAGATCGTTGTATATTCAGAATACCCATTAAAGAAAATTCTTGGACGAGCTGATGATTCAAGCCGTTTGGCCATATGGGCAAACTGTCTGGGAGCTTATGAGATTAGGTACGAGACCCGCACAGCAGAGAAGGGACATGTTGTTGCCGCTTTAATGGCAGATTTTCCTGTTGATGACATAAGTACTGTAATGGAAGAAGAACAGTTGTTGCTGAAACCCCTACCTGTGACCACCAGCCAGACTGGGGGCGAGCCAGAGATCGAGGTTGAGACGTCTGAGCCAGTTTGGACTGTAGTTACAGATGGCTCTTCTAACTTCAGTGGAGCGGGTGATGGATGTGTTATCCATACACCAGAGGGTTCGATGATCGAGAAGGCAACCAGGTTGGGATTTTCAGCGACAAACAATGTAGCTGAATACGAGGCTGCAATTGCAGGATTAAAAGCTGTCAAGCAACTGGGGGCGAAAACTGTGAAACTGATCACTGACTCAATGCTAGTAGTCGATCAGTTCTTGGGCTCCTATCAAGCGAAAGGTGAAAATATGCTGTCTTATCGAAATTGTTTGAAAAACCTGGCAAGTGGGTTTGACAAATTTTTAATTATGCAACGTCCAAGGTCGGGAAATCGTCATGCTGATGCCTTAGCTTGCTTATCCTCTGCAGTTGAGTCTAACACTGCCAGGTTCGTAGTGGCTGATTTTCAACAGTTACCTAGCATCTCCGAGAGTCATTCAGTTTTGACCCTCGAACAAGCTAGTGGGGGCGATACTGTACCTAACAGTGCACCAGAAGACACTGAGATGGAGGATGCTGAAGATGAATCAAGTGATTGTGTTGAAACTGTGACAGACTGGCGCAAGCCTTATATCCAGTATTTAAAAACTGGAGAACTTCCTGAAGAAAAGAGTCTTCATTTAAAGATTACCAAACATGCCTGGAGGTATTCCCTGATCGAAGGTGAATTATACCGAACTCCAGTAGCTCTGGAACCATATCTGAGATGTGTGTCCGCGGAGGATGGGCAAAAGATTTTGAGTGAAGCACATGAAGGAGCCTGTGGAAATCATGCTGGAGGACGCAGTCTTGCCCATCGAGTACTCACCCAGGGGTATTTTTGGCCATATTTACAGAAAGATGCCAAAGAGTTCGCGAAAAAGTGTGTAGCATGCCAAGAACATGCACCAGTCTCATGAAGACCTGCTAACGAGTTACACCCAGTTTTGAGTCCCTGGCCGTTTGCTAAGTGGGGACTCGACGTGATGGGACCTTTCCCTCGCGCTCCTAGAAATGTTAAATATGTGCTGGTTGCAACAGATTATTTTACCAAGTGGGTGGAAGCAGTGGCACTAACACATGTAGAAAGTAACGATGTCAAGAGGTTTCTGTGGCAGAATATCGTCTGCAGATTCGGAATCCCATATCAGCTGATATCTAACAATGGAAAACAATTTGATTCAAAGATTGTTAAGGAGTTATGTGATGGTTTAAATATTCGTCATAACTTATCTGCCCCTTATTACGCCCCAAGCAACGGTCAGGCAGAGGCAACGAATAAAGTCATCCTCTAAAATCTGAAGAAGAGACTGGACAGAGCAAAAGGCAGATGGGTGGAAGAGTTCGCAGGAGTTTTGTGGTCTTACAGAACGACTCCAAGAAGATCAACTGGATTTTCACCCTTCACACTGGCTTATGGTACAGAAGCAGTCATACCTACACAGGTGCAGTTAAGCACAATCAAAACTAGATCTGTTAAGTCAGGGACAAATGATACAGTACTGGCTTTAGATAAAGAACTGCTGGAGGAACAGAGAGAGCAAGCCTTGCAGAATCTGGTTCGATACCAACAGGCAGTAAAACTTGGTTATGATCGAAAAGTTAAGCAACGAATATTCCAACCTGGGGAATACGTGCTGAAGAAGACCCGACCTGCAACAATGGAGCCTAACTGTGGGAAGCTCGGAGTAAACTGGGAAGGTCCATATATAGTAGGCAAGCCCGCATCAAAGGGTTCATATTGGTTGAAGAAATTGGACGGGAGTAATGATTCCAAACCGTGGAAGCCTTGGTATGGTTTTCACATGAAGAGATTTTATCATTGATTTCATGTATTACTGAAACCCCGCTGTGCTGCACTCTTTTTCCCACTGGGTTTTAACGAGGCAGATTTGTCGAGCAGCGGGTACCTATCTTGTTTACATTCAGAATATTAATTCAATATTATTTTGATATCTTATTTTTTGTCTTTTATGTCCAGCGTGTGGATACATATTTGGTGTTTTCTGTGCAATCTTGGATGATAGGATGGCCCCCTATGCAGTTCAAGATGGCAGGAAACCTGAATCATAACTTGTGTGTGTGTGCGTGCTACTGTTGGAAGGAGTGCACCCTTGCCAGCTTTGAGCCGCACCACATTAGTGCTGAGGTTCAGTTACATGACTCCATCAGCAGCAATGATGACTGATGCTTGGGGTATGTAGACTTCCTAGTACGAACAGTATACTTGGGGGCGGGTGGATTAACAGCTCCAAGCTAGAGGCTTGGGGGCGAGTTACCGTCAACAAGATTCTGTGATGGGTAGAACCCAAACTACTTAACCCCTAACGAGTTAGAGGTTAAGTGGGGGCGATGTTTGTACCCTAGTATTTTAGCACCCTTTTATTGGCTACGTAGAGCTATGAAGGTCCCAAATACTATGTTTTGGTTGGCAGCCTTGATACAGGTGCCCAAAACACTAAGACTTGTCTTGGCAGCCTAGATACAGGTGCAGGGCAAGTCCATGCGAGTAGCAGGGAGAAACTTACCCGAAGGCGTGCCACGTCATCAAGGAGGATGACGTGGCAGAGAGCCACATCAGTAAACGTACAATGTGGCGAGGTGACACGTCAGCAATGTGCTGAGGTGGAGGAGTGACACGTCAGCAGTGTGCTGATGAGGATTGATGACTGACACTATGCTGCTGACGTGGTGAAATGACACGTCGGCAGGTCCTGCACTGTCAGCAGTGACTGCGCTGCCACATGGCCAAGTATCATAGGCGACACGTGTCGTAATTCCGCTGGGACACGTGGCGAAGGAAGCCGCCGGTCACGGCCGGCGGCCTGTCGGGGCATTTTGCTAAAATCTTTTCCGTCCTTGTCCATTCAGCCCAAGTCCTTTCGGCCCATGGCATTTCGCCCAAGTCCTTTTGGGCCAGTCCATTTGGCCCAATTATGTCATTTCTTTCGTTTTGTGCTTTTTGGTCTTTACCAGCCCTGTTTGCAGGCACTAATCCAGCCCGTTAGCGTGGCCCAGCTCCAATGGGTTCGTGGGTCCACCTTGGACTGTTCTGGAACATTCTGGAAACACTTGCTGGCCAAGAAACTGCCTCACAGATAAAGATCCTGGAAGATTCTGGAAGACTTGGAACCCAAGTAATCACAGGTAATCCTTATTTCGGATTTGGGATTCGACCTAACAGAAATATATAAATAGAGGGGCCTGGAACACCAAAAGGTACGCAATATTTCTCATACACATTCACCTGTGCA
>JAJJMA010123913.1:0-15484 GCA_023529015.1 Papaver nudicaule
CATGTCCTGACACTTGATGAAAAGGATTATTGAACATCTTTGTCACATAGAACCTCACTTTGATTATTAGTTGATGCACTTAATATTAGAGGTCATAGCCGTGAGCAAAATGTTACGACATCCCCAAGGATTCTAGGATATGGGATGTCGGCGCATGTCGTCGTTGAATACATTCGTATAGGTAAAACAACTGCATATAAGTATTTTTCACTGTTTTGCAAAGTAATTACTAGTCATTTTAGTCCAATGTTTTTACGAAAACCAACCGACGAAGATATTATGGAAATATTAAAGCAGAACGAGGATAGGGGCTTTCCATGGATGCTAGGAAGTCTTGTATGCATACATTGAGTGTGGCTAGGATGCACTATCTTTTGAACATGTCAGTATACGGATCATTACCCAAAATCAACAGTAATTTTGGAAGCTACTGCTACTTATGATTGTTGGATATGGCAAGCTTTTTTTTGGTCTTCTGGGTTCACAAAATGACATAAATGTTTCGCACAAATCATTTTTGTTTGAAGACCTAAAGCGCAGGCTTCCCCTCTGAGTGAACTTCACAATCACTGACAATTGTTACACTCACGGGTATTATCATGCATATGGAATCTATGCAAGATCGTCAACCTTAGTTCAAGCGTACAAGCAACCACTCATGGATATTATCTTGCATATGGAAGGGGGTCTTGTAGTGAGGCATTTTAACGTGCAAAAAAGGGCTCATAGGAAGGATGCCGAACGAGCTTTTGGAATTCTGAAGAACAAGTTTGCTATCATTTGCGTGTCGTTTCGTGGTTTGGAATCTCGTGAAATACATAAGACTATGCTCACGCGTATAATTTTGCATAACATGGTAATTCAAGAAACCCGGCGTGATAAGAATTGGACTACTTATCCGAAAAATTTGAGGCTTGAGGTTCAACCATAATACGACCTACGATCTGACTGCGAATCTTTGGGCAGAGTGTAGAAGAGAAAGAAGGCATATGTGAAGTTTTGTTATATTTCATTTTTGTCGTTTCAACTATTTATTGGTTTAAATTTTTTTAGTGTTGTAATCCTAATGAATCAACATTATAAAATTTGAATTCTATAGATAATTAATTATTACATATAAATTTAACATAATCAATAAAACAAGCTGTAACATCATCGTCTTCATCATCATCGTATCAACCTCACTTTGTCATCCTTGTCTTTATTCTTGCAGATGCTTGTTTATCTTGTTACATTCCCTTAATCAAATCCTTTTCTAGCTAATTCATTTTTACAGGGTCTGCAGTAAGAATCTTATTCTTATCTTACATTTTCAAAACATTCTCATTAGAAAGACGACTCAACCTTATCTATTTGTGCAGAGTTTTCCGATCCCCTGCTCATTGTTTACCGGCCGTCTGTTGTTGTTCCAACCACGCATCACGTAAAAACCTATACCTTTATTAGGATATGCATCTCGGGATGCTTTTTCGCATTCGATTTGTTGTACTTCTGCCCACAAATTTGTTGACATTAACAACATTGAGATTTATATATCCATTGTGATATGCTGTTATATCTGATGAAAATGGTGACCCGCTTTGAGATGGTGATCCATTTTGAAATGGTTATGAGGTAGGCGTGGTAGAGGGGTAACCAATTCGAGTATACATTGATCTTTCAGGAACTCATTGTATATTGCTAACAACGATGGGTTGAACTTGGGCATCACTTTTAAGATATCAAAGCAACCTTTAAATCCAAAATGTTTACCAGATTTGTGGTGCCAATCCGTCAGACACATTCGTTCCATATTATTATCGGTTTTTCACCACTCTTTCTCTGTCGATTGGCTTGTGTGATTGCAACTACATAATTGCCTACATCGAAAGTAATGACACCAAAGCGATCCGATAACCCAGTTGAATTACGATTGTTGATATTCATAGTCTTCCAAAATTTTATCAAAAATATTATTCCACAAGGTGATGGCAACTTATTGTACACCGTTGGTAACATCTTGTGCATAATAAACATAACAATGACAGATGTGTTCAGCTTCATTAACTGTGAATTTCAAACCGCGCTTTGTTGTTGCCACCCTCTTTGTCCCTTCCTTTCCTTTGAGATTGAGATCGAGAATCCATACTCCAGAAAAACTGGTTGAGATGTGAAATAAATTGATAGAGAAGGTATATATTGAGATGGTGTAGAAAATGTGTGAGTTGAAAGATTCGATATAGATCTATCTCGCCTGGCTAACTGGCAAATTTGCCAGACCATTTTGCAAGTTTACCAAGTCCGTAGTGGCACAAATTTGTCAATTTGCCAGGTACATACGAAGGGGCGTTAACCAACCACTAACTTTTCTGTTACCTTCTTAATGCAATTTTGATCAAAATTTTATTGACTCAATCATTTGGATTGGGATTAAACAGTTGATATGTTTTTTTTATATAAGTAAAACTTAATTTAGCAAAATGAAACTGTTACATGGTGTTTGTATCTCTATGATTGAGGCTGAGTTTTGCGTCATTAGTGATTACATAAAACATAAAACAAAGTTGAAGTTGCGATATAACAAAGGGTGCATTTACATTGAGTTTGTGAGCCAATGCAATTGCCGCCTTGTTAGCCTACCATTTTGTGCGAGCTCTTGTTTCTGCCTTAATGTTTCCTTCTATATGGATTGAAACTGTCCGCAGTTCTTCTCACCAATTTATCGATTCATTGACAGCTAAGACATCTCCTTCCTCTCTACTCTGAGCTTGTAGGCACCGAGCTCTGACTTCCCTGCATAAGCCAACATCATTCCTTAAAATAATTGCAAAGTAAATCATGTTAGTTCCTGCATTCCATGTCACTGCGAAGTTTATTTTCCTTTGGTTTCTATCTGGATATTTCCAGCCCTTGTTTCTTTCTGAATTAGTTGTTGTTCTCTGTTGCAGCATGTTGCCATCTTCATGCTTTTTTAGAGTTGTCTATCCAGAACTGGATATTAATTAAGTTCATCTCCATTATAGTTTTAATAAAAAAAATAAATAGAAGACTCATTTTGAGACGAAAAGATTGTAATTTCCTGAATTAAAAAATACCAAAAGAAAATGCGAAGAAAAATACAAACGCCAGATTTTTTTATTTTATTGTTTTTTTTTTTTGAAAGGAAGGCTTGCTCCTAAAACTTAAATTGAGTCAGTTACAGTACGAAGTTGGGCACGCACAATACGATCATGAAATAGTATTTCAGCTAAGAAAGTGGGGAATAAAATAGTCACAAACCAACGTAGACAGGCAATGAGGTTGTTGTTGGTGTCTTCTGACAACCTCATTTGCCAGTGCATCTGCAGCTCTGTTGGCTTCTCTGTAGGCATGATAAATTCTTAATTGTCCTATTTGTTGTAGAAGATGCATCGTTTCATGAAGAAGTCCCCATAGAAACCAAGGTGCCGAAGAAGGGCCATTACGAATAATAGTAATAAGTGCCAAAGAGTCTGTCTCAATCCATACTGACTCCCAATTGCTACGTAACACTATTCGTGCAACAAGAAGAATGGCGCAAGTTTCAGCAACCAAAGAAGTAGTGAATCCCAAAGAGGAAGCCATTGCCTGGATAAGAGTCCCTCTAAAGTCTGTTGCAATAATGCCAGCACCTGCAATCCCTGGGTTACCTTTAGAAGCGCCATCAGTGTTTAATTTGATATAAGGATGAGTAGGAGGTATCCAGTGAATCCAAATATCCTTGCTCTGTCGTACTTTTGACACATTTAAAGGTTGTGGTGGCAAATCTGGTAGGTAAGGAGCAATGTGTGTAGAAGCCCATTGAAATTCCTTCCACATGATAATTATTAGCTGGTACAGTTAGGATGGTGTGGTCTTCTGTTGTTTATAAATAGTTGCATTCCTTGTGAGCCAGATGTGCCAAACAGTGTAGAGAAGCAAACATAAGAATTGTTGCGGCATCTCCAATTGTAACAGCTGAGCAAGAGTGTATGGTCTCCTGAAATAAGCAGTTGTGGGAAGCTTGTATATAGAAAACAAGCGTGTCCAAATGAGAGTCCAAATCTGTGAAGCAAAGTTGCATAAGAAAAAAAAATGATTAGTAGTCTCGCGGAAAACCCCACAATGGCCACAAAGGCCATTTGGAGTAATCGCACGCGAGTAGAGGAGATCAAAGGTAGGTAATTCCTCCTTCATGGTTTTCCACTAGAAAAGCCTGATTTTTTTAGGACACTGCAATCTCCAAATGCGGTGTGCAGTGGAAGCTGGCAGATGCGAGTTATTCCCAACTGTGAGTTTGGATTCCATAAGTTGAATGTAGCCCGTCTTGACTGAATATTGGTGATTACCAGTGTAAGGCCATATGAACTGGTCCTGTCGCGGCTGTGTTGGAAGATGAAGTCCAAGAACCTGATCAGCATGAGTAGGAGCAAGTAACTGTTGAACCAAGTCAGAATTCCATGTGTTGGAATCTACATAAATCAAAGATGCCACATTGTTGGCAGGAGAAGCAGAATTAGAGGACGCCTCTAGAAGGGACTGGTGTGGAATCCAGTTGTCATTAACACTAGTTTTCTGTCCATCACCAATAATAGAGAAAGCATACTGTCGAAGAAATGGAGCCACTTTAGTGAGACCTCTCCACAGTGGACTAGTTGCAGCTGAAGGTGGTGGAAGTGATGGCAGTTGATCATGATGCTGGAGATACTTGCTATGACACATTGTAGACCAAATTGACTCTGGGTGCTGGTGTAGATGCCATGCCCTTTTTATGAGCAGTGCATGGTTATGTTCTTTGCATCTTCTGATTCCCAAACCCCTTTGTTTTTTTGGGAAGTGTAATAGAATTCCAACCCAAAGCATGTAGTTTCCTCTGATTCTGATCATGGCCCCAGAAGAAGTTTCTTGTAATCTTATCAATGCGCTTATGCACTTTATCTGAAAGCAATTGAGTCTGCATAATGTGGTTAGCTGTAGGTGTGAGAGAAGTGTTAATAAGAATGAGTCTGCCAGCCGGGTTAAGGCATTATGACATCCAACCTTTAGTCTTCCTCTCAAATCCATGGATAAGTTGGGTTATAGGTTGTAGTTGTCTGTCTACCACCAGGAATCTGAATACCCAAATATAAATGAGGAACTGAAGAAGTTGGGCATGCACATTGTCGAGAAAGCTCACCAATTATAGCAGGATCCAGCTTAGGATAGTGTACCAATAAAAATTTCTGAGTATTGATTTTCTGACCTGCCGAAGCCGAATTATCATTGAGGAGTCTTGTCAATTTGACACAAGAAAGATCATATGCCAAAGAAGTAATAAGAAGATCTTCTCCATACATTAAATGCAGTATTTGTGGAGCATTCCTAGATATTTCAGCTCATGAATATGACCTGCAGCTTGGAGAGTAGCAAGATTGGAAGATAAAACCTCAGCGCACATAATGAAAATATAAGGGGAAAGAGGATCACCCTGTCTGGGACCTCTTTGAGGTGAGATTCCCTGTGGCGCACCATTAACCAAAATAGAATATGTGAAAGAGCAAATACATGTTAAAATGTATTCCACAAATTGAGCCAGAAATCCCATAGCCAATAAAGTCTCATTAATGAAAGTCCAGTTTAGAGAATCATAAGCTTTCTTGATATCCAGTTTGAGAGCTATTTTGGGCACTTTAGTTGGGTTGGAAGTACGGATGTGGTAAAATAGCTCTATTGCAATGACAATATTTTCTCGAATGGATCTTGTGGAATATAAGTCGAAGGACTAATCAAAAAAGGAAGCAAAGGTCGTAGACGGGAAACTAGAATCTTAGAGATAACTTTGTAAATGACATTACAAAGGCCAATAGGTCTAAAGTGACGCGGAGTCGTTCGGTTTTCTATTTTGGGGATAAGAACAATATTGGTTATATTAATTGAGGGATGCAGCTCATTATGGGTGAAGAAATGATTAACCAGTTCAAAGATATGTGACCCAGCAATACCCCGAAATAATTTATAAAACTTACTTATGAAGCCATCAGAACCTGTTACTTTATCTGAGCCAATATCAAAAGTAGATTTTTGACCTCTTCCACTGTAACCGGAATCAAAAGTGCTTGAACTTGGTTCTGTGTAAGTCTATTACGAACCGTGTTCAGAAGAGAATTATGGAAGTCAACTGGTTGTTGCTCATATTGTACTTGGAAATGTGAAACCAAAGATTCCGCAATTTCTTCTGGGTCAAGAATGGGGCTGCCATTATCTAAAAGCAACATTCGAATGTAGTTATGTTGTCGGTGAATTGTGTCTTTCGTATGAAAGAAAGATGTATTCAGATCTCCCTCTTGCAACCATTGAACTCTGGATTGGGCTCTCCAATATGCTGCTAAGAAATTGGTGAGAAAAGCATGTGAATTACGAAACTCTTCCTCTTTCTGCAACCAGAATTGTAAGTCATCACCCACAGATACAATTAGTTTGCGCATTTGCAATTTCTTTTTCAGCAGCCTGAAGAAGTCATGGAATGTGACCAAACGTTGCCTTATCCCAATTCTGAAGAGCAGTCGTCGTTGATTCTGATTTTAGTATGATGTTAATTCCCGGGTCTGGAACTTGGTGTTGATCCCATACTGAAGTGACTATTTGTTTCATGTGAGGATGGAGAAACCACAGTTGCTCAATATGGAATCTTCTAGTCCTCGGTTTGAGAATCACCTTTTCTTCAAGAAGTAGAGGAACATGGTCTGAAGCAATTCTCGGCAAATGAATGACCAGTACATGTTGATTTTCATATAGGCAAAGCAGGTTACAAAGGCAACGGTCTAGTCTTTCCATAAAAATATGATGACCCTTTTGTCGATTAGTCCAAGTAAAAGGCACACCTTTAAACCCCAAATCAATTAACCAAAATTGATCAATGAAGTCTATAAAAGGTCCAGCTTGAGCATTCATAAATGGCCTGCCTCCTTTCTTCTCTTGCGGAGCCACAATTTCATTGAAATCCCCCATTATTAGCCATGGAGAATGAATAGGGGGTAAGAGTGCTAAATTTCTTCCAGAGATCACATCTAGCCGCCTGATTGGGAGGACCATGGATGCCCGTGAAAAACCAAGGAGTAGGAGATTTTGGAGACACAATTCTTGCATGGATTAAGCTTTGATTAGCAAGGAAAATAGACACATGCAAGTGATTGTTCCAAAAGAGACCAAGACCACCACTACGGCCATTACAAGGAACCAAGAAATAGTTATCAAATTGCAGCTTATTCTTAAGAAATCGAATGTGAGGTTCAGTTGCAATTGTTTCAGAAATGAAAAGCAAATCAGGTCTATATCGTCTAGTGAATTGAGTGAGTTTATGTATCGTTGCCGGAGTATGGGAACCTTGACAGTTCCATGCAACATAACTCATGATATCCGACTATGCTGAAGAACCAGAATCACCAAGGAGATAAACAATCAGTAAGAGAAGCATCATGAACACCCTCCAATACTATCAAAAATCCTTTTAAGGTACAACAGTACGAGCTGTTGAGTGTGAGCAGAACTAATTGAATTGAAACCCTAGTGAAGAAATGGATGCATGTATACATAAACTGTGAAATTGAACATACTAAGAATGAAAGCACCTGATTATGTTGAGACTCTTTGAATTAAAATCCAGAAGAGAAGAAGAATCGAAGAAGAATCGACGAGGAAGGAATTCTGATTTAGAAGGTGAGTCGACTCACACAATCGCCGATTCACAGAGCTAGCGCATTAACGAATATGAGATATATCTTGGTAAAAAAACAATAAGTTATATGTAAATATAAGAGGAAACCTGATCAGCGAGATTAAAAAAAACACCCAAAATTGATATTCATATTCTCGTTGGCGCTGAAATCTATCTCGCGTGATAGAATCACAATCGAGAGAGATATTTTCTCTAGCTCGATAGAGATCTATCTCGCCTGGCTAACTGGCAAATTTGCCAGACCAGTTTGCATGTTTGCCAAGTTCGTAATGCCACAAATTTTACAAATTTTCCAATTTGCCAGATACATACCATCCACTTTCTTTTTTGTTATCATCTTGAGGCAGTTGATATGATTAGTTCGTCACCATTATGCTTTTAGTAAAAAATGGAAAAAATAAAAAACTCAATCATTCCGGACGAATATATTAGTCTCCGAAAAGAATGTGGGGGAGAACTCTGTGACTCGGGCAGAAATTGAGTTAACACATATCCATTGATTCACCATTAATCTGTCAACCCAAATCTTTTCTCTAGATCTCTCTACCTGTGTCTCTGATCAACATCTTCTCATCACTAGTTTCAATCCATCATCAATTGCTAGATATACCACCAAACCCATCATCATAACCCTGTGAATCTGAGAAACCAACCTAACCCATAAATACCGATTCCTTCAATCTTTTTGGAATCCATACAGTGGCTTCCTAATTAACTATAGGATATCGTTAATATGGAGAGTAGGAAGAAGAAGAGGATGAAAAAGCAGAACGTCTGTACACTAACCATGGAAGGCATATGTACTGAATCAGAAGAGGAAGACGATGATGATTCGGAAAATAAGTTTCCACCAGTTGAACCAGATCCTAGGGGTGTCAACGGGTACCCGTTTACCCGGAACCGAACCGGAACCGGGTGATTCGGTTCCGGTTCCGGGTCCATACATTAGATCCGTTAGCCAAAAAATACCCGTCGGTTCCGGTTCCGGTTCCGGGGTATATTGGTTAATTTCAGGGGTATATTGGTTAATTTCACTATTTCAGGGGTATATTGGTTAATTTCAGGGGTATATTGGTTAATTTCAGGGGTATATTGGTTAATTTCACTATTTCAGGGGTATATTGGTTGATTTTTCTAGGGGTATATTGGTTAATTTCAGATGAGCTCAAGAACCGATTGGGAACCGGAACCGAACCGGAACCGGGTAATTAATCGGTTCCGGTTCTGGATCCTAATATATGGAACCGAGACCCGGAACCGTTAGGAACCGGAACCGACTAAAATAATCGGTTCCGGTTCCAGTGGTAACCGATCCGGAACCGACCCGTTGACACCCCTACCAGATCCTCTTCAAAAGTTCTTATTCCTTCCGTCCGATCTTCTGTGGAATACTAATTTCATTATCTTCGGTTCTTTTTGCGTGAGGGGTTATCATATTAATGGGTTATTATTATAATTTACTGAATGAAAAAATACTAGAAAAAATGCGAAGAAAAGTACAAACGCCAGGCAGCTTGGTAAAGGAATAGTAAGATAAACATAAACAGGAGCAGTTATAGGGCCTTAGGCACTGAACAAGGGTGGTACACTACATACTGTTCTCATGTGACATGTACCACCTATAATACATGGGCATGGGCCATGTATGGACGATCCCCAACAAACATTCCCATGTTCCCCAACTAGCCGAAACGCCAAGAAAAAAGCTTGTATCTTGTTCATGATGTTGGTAATTGATATTCCTTTTCCTTTAAACTTGCATTTAAACTTGCCCGACCTTGCTAGAAGTGAACCAAAATGGGAGTCCAAATATAGACCGATTTAATTTAAAGCCTAGAACTAATGAACCTTTTGTGAAAGCGGTGGGATCATACTAAACAACCGTAAACTACTACTTCTTTGTGGTCCGTATTTGGACCCCCCGTTTTGGTCTATCATAAGTGTTTTCGATTTATTTTATTTTATGTTTTTATACACTGATTTCAAGAGAGTCGGACTCCTGGCCAACTGAGTTAGCTCATGTTGGTTATTCTCTGCCTGCGGATTGAATTTCACTGGAGTAGATCGCACGACAATAGTAGGCCCAAACATGGCAATTAGATGCCGGGCCTCAAACGTTTGGTTGCGATTGCAAGCATAAGAACTTTCTAGATACAACAGAAACAGTTGGGCTTTGAAATAAAAGGCCGATACAAGTTGGAGGTCCATAAACACAGAGGCGAACGGGGAGTAAATATGTAAAGCAAAGGGGGATACCTGTTCGTCACTTGAAATTTGAAATCTGGTAGTGAATTCTGAGATACATAATTTTGTTTTGAAGAAGAAGAAATGGTAGGAGCTTCAAAGTACTCATTAAGTCTAGAAAACTATGTCGATTTCTTTCAGAATCCTCAACAACATTTTCTCAATAAGAAACATCTTAACCAGGTACCCGTTTTCAATCTCTTCTTCCCTTCATTTTTTTCTTTCTTTCTCCGAATAATTCGATTTTCGTTTCTTTTCTTTTGATTTCGTTGACTTGAATGATGATCTTTCTGTATTTGTCAAGCTTTAATGGAGTATTTCATAAGTTTGTTTCAATTTATTCAGTCTAGATCTGCTGATTTTTGTGTTTATCTGAAATTTGTTTTTGAGATCTAAACATGGATTTAACGTGTCAGTTGATCCACAGTTTGAAAAACCTAATCAACTCTTAGAGAAATTTTGTTTGATTTTAGTTTTCTTACACTTAAACTCTTTTGATTCTGGACTTTTTCGTAACAGGTTATGAGCATGCATGGATTCCTGAAACTTGAAGTTCCCAGGGTAAGATCTCGATCAATTTTTTCAAAATTCATAATCTGAATTTCTTTTGAAATCAAACTTCTGAGTGATTTCATTTAAATTTTGATGGATGTATTTTTGAATTTGTCAGGCTGATATCGTGGAGGAATTGAAAACATTAACACTGGAATCACCATTCAGATCAACGTTGAAAGAGAACATAACTTCTTCATCTGCTGCTTTACTTGATCCAGAAGAGATTAACAAAGACCTAGCGACTCTCCGATGGAATGAATGGTCAATTGATTCAATTCAAATTCATAGATCTGGTCGAGAAGCCCTTCCTCCTGGTGAAGAACGTCAGTATTCCATCAAATTTGTTGAATCGGAGAAATCATCAAGCTCCAAGAAAACTCCAGCCCTAAAGAAGAACAAGAAAGGTCTCACTGATATCTCCAATCTACCTGCAGATAATCTCAACTCTTCAAACTCAAAACAGATTCAAGCGAAGAAGAAAATCTCTACAGACTCGGATTCAGCAACTGTTCAAGGTACTAATGGCGTGAAATCGAGTGGAGGAAGAAAACGAAAAGTGGGAATCCAGAATGAAAATAGTCAACTTCCCGCTAATTTTTTGTTTCCTCTTGCTGGTGAAAGTACCAACGGCGGGAAATTCAAATTGATGGCAAAATCTCTCAAAGACACAGATCCGATTCTCCCTCCTCCTCCTGTTTCATCCACTACCAGTACCACAACTGCAACCACACCTCCAGAATCTTTTTGATTCGTAATGTAGTTCGTGCATCATGCAGTCTATATGCATTGTGTACGTTTTTTTTTTGCCTTCCTTCCGGTGAAATAGAAAGAAACGGCCAGATAAGTATCGGAAATGAGCTAAGCCTTAAATTGTGGGCTTTGTGTAGTCTTTAGACAACTTTGAAATGAAACCCAGTAGTTAGCCAGTGACAAAGTAATGAAGTATGAAATTTCATCATTACATCTTTTCCATCCATGAAGACAGGCTAACGTAGTAGGTGACTTGTCCAATTCCTGGATGATTAAGAAAATAACCCCATACCGTAAATGCAAACTCACAATTCAAAAAAAAATATGACTTGTTGTCTCCTGATACCTTCCACAAAGCTTACACATCTGATTCGTATGTGATATCACTCCAGTCGTTAGAATTGCACCCCATAAAGAAAGAAACCTTAGTAGGAATAACGTCATTCCAAACAATATTGGTGGAAGGAAAATCATCTCTTGCATCCTGAGATTGAGACTCTGGATGTCCAATATCCGGTAGCAGATTTGTCGCCTCTGTCAACTCATCAGGTTTAAGATTTCTTTTGAACCCCAAATCCCATGCATCACCTGAAGTAGCCGAATGAATCGCTTCATGGATGCTTACCTCCTTGGCTGTTGTCCCATATTCGTAAAGACCAACTGCCAGAAGTGTACAACAACAAAAAAATACAGGATTTTATTGAAGACAAACATAGATAAAACTTCAAAAGACTTGAGCCACACTTATCATAGGAACTGATGAAAAGTCATGAAACAATTATCTGTACTAGAATTTAAATCACGGTCCAGTGTACTACCCCATATGAGAATATATTACCAATCCCGGAAACAGACGTTAGACATACTATCTGATCAAAGACCCAATAAGTAATTTTGCAGAACAGCAAAAAAGAACGAAGTTACAAAAAAAGCAAATGCCAACTGATTAAGAGATATGATGGTCAATGGAAACAACCAATTATTTAAACATTATTTCGATCTCAAACATCATTTACATGGTCATATTACTTCTGGTTTCCAATATTCCTACCCTATAATACTCTTCCAGAACTAATGCACTCCCTAAAGTATAAACTCATCTTTTCATTACATTTTCTTAGCTTCTAGCAAGATAAATTACTCAAATCAAGTACTTAACGACCACCAAAGGAGAAGAGGTTGCTAGCTCTGTAATGACATATCATACTTAGGTCTAGGTGTGCATGAAACTCTTAGAGTGTATCCGAGTTGAGATGTAACAGCAAACAATGAGGCACAACCTTTAATGTCCAAGCATCATTATCATCATATGATCTGGAGACTGCAAATACTCTACACTATAAAACAATTTCCGGCCAAACTGAGATGCTTATTTATTTTATTTCTTCTAGTACTTGTACAGTACATACACTAAAGATAACGAGACTTATAAGTGACTTGCATGACGAAACAAAATTGATTCTGTTTAGGCAAGAACTGAAGAAAGCAGAACAATTTTTCACTGCTCTCATAACCAAAACTTCCAACCAGATTTAGGAAAGCAAGACAATGATCAATATCTATAATCAGCTCTAGTATGTAATTATAATGAAACGAGAAGAACATCCGCATTGATAACTTTGAAAAACAGTTAAAATATTTTGTTAAAAACTAAAAGGGAAAAAGGCAATACCTCAAAGGTGGAACTATGCAAACTCAGAATCTGAAATGTACAGTAACTCCATTGAAGAATCTTAAACCCTTCGTTTTTCATACAAGTGTCCATGTGCAGTTCTTCAAGAACAGGGCAGCTGTAACATAACTCATGAGTTAGTTCTCGCTTACATAAAAACTTCTCCTAAGAATAGGGATCTTGAGATTTAAAATGTTAGACGGCAGTGGCATTTCCAAAATCAATTGGTCAAAGTATCTCAATCCATCATCAAGCTTCTTAATTCTTCCAGACCTACACTCATCCCTCACAAAACTCTCAAGTTGTGATACTTCATTATTCCTACCCCCTGAACCATAATTTCTGACAAGATTTGGCGCAAAACACTAAAGATTTTTAAGCTCATCCGCCGAGAAGGTCTTTGTTAACAGGATAATTACAGAATCACTGGGTACAAGTTTTCTTTCACGCATCTTGCGGAGAAATTGCAATGCCTTATCGGTCTCCTTTTTTTCAAGAAAACCTTTGATGATGGTATTATATGTTATAACATTTGGTGAACAACCCTTCTTTTCCATTTCCATGATTAACTCGTTAGCCTCAAAGAACATCCTGTTATGAAAGAGGCCCGCTATCATTGTGGTATATGTTGCTACATCAGGAACTAATCCTTTTTCTGGAATCACATTAAACAGTTTCCTTGCATCTTCTAACCTGCCAGCCAGACACAAACCAGTAATAAGGATGCTGTACGTGTAATTATTAGCTGAGATCCCAATACCCTCCATGAATTCAAACAATTCTAATGCCTCCTCCATCTTGCCATTCTTGCAGAGACCATCTAACATGGTATTGTAGGTAATTACATCTGGAGATTGACCCAAAGATTGCATCTCATTAAGAAACCTCTGTGCCGTCTTCATTCTTCCAGCCCGGTATAGTCCCCTTAAAAGTATACTGTAAGTAACTATTGTGGGTTTCAATCCATTTTGTTTCATTTTCTCGAATAGTTGCATAGCTTCATCTAACTTACGATTCTTGCAATACCCATCCAGTAATACATTGCAACTGAAAACATCCGGCTCAAGGCCCCTATCCACCATCGAGTCAAAAAGTTTAACCGCTTCTTGCAGACGACCTGTCAAACACAAACCGTCCATCATTGAGTTATAAGTAATCTGATCGGGTTTTATGCCTATCTTGTCCATGAACTGAAATAACCCCCAAGCATCTTCCGTCATTCCATCTTTACAGTGTGAATCTATTAAGATATTAAAAGTTATTGTATTCGGTAAAATCCCTCGATCAATCATTTCATCGAAGTATCTTCTTGCTTCTTTCCATTGACTATGTAGACAATGACCATGAATCAAAGGATTATAAGTCATTACATCCGCAGAGATTCCTCTACTAGCCATCTCGTCAAAGAGTGTCTTTGCCCCATTCAAACGGCCTGAACTGCAAAATCCATTGATCAAAATACTGTAAGCAACTACATCGGGTACCACATTTGAATCTCGAAGCATTTCGGAGAAGAGAACCAAAGCTTCGTCAACTAGACCTCCTTTACAAAGAGTATCCATGATGGCATTATATGAAACAACAGTAGGTCTGCAGTTCCATAATTTCTGCATGTTGTTTTTGAGCTGAAGAGCATGACCCACACCACCAATTCTACAAAGGCCGTGTATAAGAGTATTACATGTAACTGCATCAGGTTGAATACCTGTCTGAGTCATTTTACCAAACACTTTGAATGCATAACCAATCTTTTCTTGTAGGCACAACCCTTTAATCAGCGTAGTGAAAGTGATAACATTAGGATGAATACCTCTCTTGATAATCTCTCCGAGCAAACAAAACCCATGATCAAGATTTCCCAATCGACAGCAGCAGTTAATCAAAATGGTGAATGTATAAATATTGGGTTTTACCCCGACCAGATTCATCTTCTTGTACAACAAAACGACATCTTCATAACATTTAATCCTCGATAATGAACTCAATACATGACAGAATGTATCATTAGATGGCAATGGCCTTTCCGGAATCAACTGATCGAAGTATCTCAATCCATCTTCAAGCTTCTTAATTCTTCCAGACTTGCACTCATCCCTCACAAATCTCTCAAGCTGTGATATTCCTGAACCATAATTTCTTACAAGTACATCACTGGAATGCAATAGAAATGAAGGATTATGATAATAATAATTGGTGATTACTCTTGTAATCAGCAATCCCTTTCGTCCAGAATTCATACTTTCTTCTTCAGAGTTGGCAGAGCTGCTCCGTGATAGTCTCTTTTTCACTTGGCAAAATTTGTAAACTCTGTGGGCCTTGGGCCGTATGCATGTTGTTGAATTCCGCTGGAGGCCCAAACATGGAAATTAGATGCCGGGCCTCAAACACGATATCCTAGTGCCTGAAACATTATCAAAACAGAATACAGTTCATCACAACACTACATTGCTAATAATCACACTCGACGAACACAAAAAGCATACTAATCAACTATAAACCTACAACAAGAAGCATTTCGAAAGATTGAGACCTACATAGTCAAAAACAGAAATTTCATCACTTGACTTCAACAC
>JAJJMA010123938.1:0-34774 GCA_023529015.1 Papaver nudicaule
GATAATCTGGGAGAAGCGACTGGCGCTTTCATCGACTGGCCAAAATCCCATATAATCTTCAGTACCAAGGTTAGTTGCTTGGCTCGTTTGTCGAGGGAAAATAATTTTATTTGTGTTTTCACTTGAGTCATGACTGATGGATTCCATTTTGGTTCCGGAATATATGTTGCATGAAAATTACTTACTATGTACTACTATATTGATGCAAAGGTATCTCAGAGAAAAGAATTTGAATCCGGGCAAATCAAGGAGATAAAAAGAGCAAATGTTCTACCAACTGGAAGGGGATATCAGAGAAAGGAGTCTCAATCTGGGCAGCGCAAGGAGACAACAAAGGCACAAGGTCCACAGTTGGAATCTCAGAGTACTGAATCTCAATCCGCGCCAAATATGGGGGTAAGTTTTATTTTTTTTGTTTGTACAGTTACTTGAATAAATATTGTTGATGTTCCTATATATTGCACATATTTCCGCAGGGTGTAAAATGCAATATCTGGTCAGGAGTGTCAGGTTCCAATCCAAATGTTGTTGCTCGAGGTAGAGCATTCAAATTACTGAGAAAAAAGGTGTTACCTGCAACAAATGAAGATGTTGATTGCCACAGAGTCCTCATTGATGAAGTATTAATGCCTACTTACCGTTTACCCGTACGGAATGGAAGTATTAAAATATTAGAGAAGGCACTTGGAAAGGCCATTGCTTGGCCAAGAGAGTGGGTCTCTTTGGATGTAATGCCTTAGATGCAAACAACTGAAGTTTCTCTGATGAGACCAGGAGCCGATAATATCTTGTCTTCGACGCAGGAATTACTGAATGAGTCACAGGATGTGGAGCAATCAAAAGCCTGTCACGCCTGTCAACATGAAGACAGTCGTATAGCAGGTTTCAAACATGCAATGGAGAAAACACAACATAAGAAAAGGTCTGTTAGGGCTCGCAGGGGATATTCAACTCCAGACGGCAAACCAAAGAATAGGAGGAACGTAGCAAGGATGCTATCACTACCGGAAGAACATCATTTGGAGTCTCCATCCAAAAAACTAAAGAACTAGTGTTTAAGATGATAAATGCATGGTCTGTAATATTTTCTTTTGCAAACTCCTAGAACCGAGTTAAACAAACAATAATTATTAATAATATGAATTTCCAGATTAAATTTAATTGCATGAATATTCCCCTGGATGACCCGTCCGAGTCGGCTGGTGTCGGTAAACAACCATTCTTATCACCCGACCCGGGAGCTGGCAAAAAAACCGTTTACCCAACCACGTGGATGGTTACAGAGGTATCAATCTAAACGGCTAAAATTCCATCATCTCCCGCATATCTAGCGACACGTGTATGGCTCCAGATCCGAAATATTTCCAGGAAAATAACGGCTCAGATAATACCACGTGGACGGTGCAAAATGCATCTTTTCTGACGGCTGAGAATGCTTGCATCTGGACGGCTGATGTTCCATCATCAGAGAACAGTTTATTGACATCGTACGGTGGAACCCTGCTTCGGATATTGCATTCGCGTGTCTGTTATCAATATGCAGCCGCGGTATTAATGACGCCAAGAGTCTGAAAGGTACAGAACAGACACTTGGAACTAATATGTTGCGTCGTTTATATGATTTTTACGACGGTCCAAATGGATACCAAGAGACTGAAAGGTATCGAATAGACACTTCGGACTAATATTTGCGTCTTTTATATGATGTTTTTAAGACGGTTCAAATTATCCTAAGAGTCTGAAAGTGTATAGAATAGACACTTGTAATTATATTTTGCGTGTCCATGAACGGTTTTTACGACGGTTCGAATGGTACCAGGAGTCTGAAAGGTATACAACGGACACTCAGAATGATATTTTCGCGTGTTTTAAATGACCTTTAAGACGGTTCAAAATACTTCTGGAGTCTGAAAGGTATACAACGGACACTCAGAATGATATTATTGCGTGTTTTAGATGATATTTCCGACGGTTTGAGTGATTACAAGTGTCTAATGAGACCCGTATTGCCACTAGAATTGGGAAAATTTTGCATCACTGTGCGACGGGTGGTTGGGAAGGCCATGTCCGTTAATCCTTATACTGACACTCAAAAGCCAGAGTAGCAATAAGGGATATAAAACACGTCAACACTCGACATGCTCCGGCCATTTTTTTTGGAAGTGTCTGAATACATACGGACACTGTACAAAACCGTCTTAAATGATCATTTGTGTACTAGTGAGTTTCTTCAAGCCTTTCACGAACTCCTTCATTGAATGCCCATCCAATGTTGAAGACCTTTTTAAGGGTTTCAGCATTGTGTTGAGTTGCTATAACATCAACCTTGTTATTGACAACTTTAACGAATTATCTGTTTTTGTATCCCAAGTTAAGCAGTTTTTCTTGATTTCTGATCAGACTATTCTGATTGTTCTGAAACCTAGTTTGCTCTTGGGTAGAGTTGGCAAGAAGCAGTTTTAATTCTGCAATTTCTTCTTCAGATTTCTTGCATCTTTGAGACAAAACCTTGATTGCAAGAGAATTAGCTGAGCAATTTTCACAAGCTCCATTCATGTCTTCATCAATGATGATGGTGTTGTGATAAGAATTTTTACCAGGTGTTCGATTCATCTTGACAGGTGATCATGAGATATTAACAAGAGATTATATATATACATCCACATAGGTTGGTTTCCGAACGTGCTCTCAAAAGGGGAAAAATCGAGTAATTTTACTACAATACCCTTTGACAAATCATCAATCTCGATTAAGTTTACTTATGTCAACAATATGATGAAACTTTCATTGCATGATCCTTTGCACTAAATAACGAGAAGATCTCATGGATCATGTTCTCGACTCTTGCCTTAGGAGCCAAAGGCAGGGGGATTTCTAGAGGTTGTGCACAAGGTTGTTAACATTCATGTCGAGTCATTACATTTTGGACTCATACAGGACATGGTTACACCCTTATCTTGATATTTTAGTATTGACTCACTAACAGAAGGAGACACTTGAGTGGGTGTAGGGAAACAACTATGATATTTTATCATATACCATCAGGACAATTGGTCACATAACCAATTGAGCGTGGATACATCTCCTTGGAGCATTGCTCAACAATTTTAAGAGATATGGATTATTGTTTCCTTGTTAGAAATAACGATTGTTTATTTGTCATAGAGGTTATATAGCAAAAGACCAGATCATTGCGTTATTCTAAACGCTTCCCTTATTAAATATATAAATTAATTAATTTATAGAAGAATGAGCAAAATTATGCTCATTAAAGCAATGATTCGTTAGCTCATACCTTGGAGGAGTAGAATGATCCCTTGTTGTCTCATGAATCTGTACTGAATTTCTGTAACCCTGAAAGTCAGGATCCATCTGATGATTCTTCACTGTTCCTTTTGAATCCACCCTGGAGCACGGTGTTCACGTGCACCAATATTTCTTTCTTTCCATCTAGGCGTGTTAGGCCTAAGTGGTAGATACTGCCAGTTACCCATGAATCTTGACTTCTCAGACTTCAATTCATTGTTATGAGTGGATAGACATGAAACTTCATTTGCAACATGAGCTAGCGTTATCCGAAGTTTGTCAATTTGATTCCTTCTGAAGGAACATTGACAGTAGATGTCCTCTTCTTCCACATTGATCGCAAAGTAATTTGCTTCGTCGATTGTGAAGCCTCATATAATTATTTCGAGTTACTGAAGGAGAAGTAACAGGAATTGAATTATTAGAGGAAGACATAAAGATGTCTTTACTAGAGTTTTTGTTGGGATCTCTTAAAGATTCCTCAGAAGTAATAATTCCGTTGAGTTTAGAATTTTCCTTCTTAAGGGTTGAGCATTATCGTGAGTTTTCATGAGTTTGCAGATGGTTTCTTTGCAAACTTCTTGAAGATTGATAAATTCTGTTAAAAGTTCTGTTTCACGAGTTTTTAAGTCGTTGATGGAACCTTCAAGAGAAGATATGATTTCCTTGGATTCAGTATAATCATGAAGAAGAGAATTGAATTCAATATTCTTTTCTTCAAGTTTTTCTAATAGTGTACGTTCTCGATCGAATGAATCTTTTAACTCCTCCGTACACAGTAGGTAATCATTGCTCATGTTTCTAAGTTCAGAGCGAAGTTTCTCAACAAGACTTGAGAGATCTTCTTGGTTCTCTGAAGAATTTTCAAGTGTTGGTTTAGAAGATGAAGTTCCAGAATTAGGACTTATTTTGGAAATTCCCAAACACTTGTTATAATTTAATCCTGGTAAGGCCATAGTTCACGAAAGCGTCAAATACAGACAGTTACGTCCTTTGCAGGTGTTTGCCTGCTCTGATACCAACTGAAAAAGCGGGGATACCGAGATACACCACCAACTTTTTGTTTTCGTGAACCTAGTTAATTACGGTTGTTTGAACGATCTCACAAATCAATATTCAAACAACATCCTGAGTATAGTTCAGAGAACCGAACCCTAACAAGAACGTATTCACTCAAAGGTTATGAATCAAAAAAACTTGCAATTACTTCTATTATATAGATCAGAGACAATATAATGCGGAAGGGAAAAGTAATGCAAGATACCAGAATTTTGTTAACGAGGAAACTGCTAACCTAGCAGAAAAACCCCGGGACCTCGTCCAGATGTGAACACCCTTAGTATGAACGGTATACAAACACTAGCCTACTCTCAGACTTCGGACTGGACTGTATCGAGACTGAATTCACCCTACAAGCAATTCAGCTACCAATGTGCTCCTACGTCTCTTGGCTCCCGCAGTAGCCTACGTACTTGATTCCCCTAGCTGACGTCCTTTACAGGCCTAGGAGTTGCTCAACTTCCCTTCGTGAAGACTAGCGCTACCCTGCCTCTAACATGATGCCTAAAAGTATCCAAGTAATTAAACGAGAATACGATTGTGATTTCCTTTAGACTTAAAGTCAAGGTTAATGAAAATCGATATGTTGAATAGGGTTATTGATCTAGCCTAAACAACTTTACCTCCTAATGCGAGACGAACTTAGTATGAAACCTAGTTCGTGATTTGCGTTTGGGAACTTCTAGGGTTTACGATTCAAGATCTACCTTACGAAGTTTCTATCAAATCTTGGTCGTGATAAGATTGGAAGAATTCAATCGACCCAAGATACAGGATGGAATTTTACTTCCGACCTGTGCTTCACGATCCTCAAGTGAAGTCTTTTCAATAGTCGTAGTCCTAAAAGGACTTCGAGATGACGACCAACCTTTATGCAAGGATACACAGATGTGTAGAGGATTGAGATTGTATCTTGCAGAAGGTCGTCTATTTATAGTGATCACCAAGGGAGGCTTTGCTTAAAGTTTAAGCAACCTTGGGCTCAAACAAGTTCCGGAACTAGGAAAGTCCATAGCTTGAATACCCATTCTCAATCTTCTAAGAACTTTGGACTAAGCCAAAAGTTAAAGAAGACTCAACCTTATTTGAAGGTTCGCGACTTCTGTTCCAATGCTTGTTTGGACATCGCTTTGCGACTTCTGGTCCAAATACTTAGTTTGAACATCGCTTGGATTAAGTTGTTGAATTCCATGGGCCAAGTCACGACAAGTCCGAGAACTAATCATGTCTAGACCGAAAACTTCAAGATATGGAAGTTGGAAGTTTTCACATGGCTTATATGAACGCGTTCACAGAACAGTCCTTAGAGTTCAGGAGAATTCTTGAACTTGTATGTACGCGTTCATACAGACTTAGCTCGTTCTCTGAAATCCCAAAGGCAGCATATGTACGCGTTCACTGTTGGGTCATTTCAAGAGACAACTCAACATACTCTACCTATACAAATTATCACAAGTGTGACAAATGCAAAGGCGAAAATCCTAGAATACCTTCGGATCATATAAACAACATCATAGACTATTGATATGATAGAAATGGTAAAAACGATACGGAAAGGGAATACCTTTCTAACCTTCAGCGAGGACATTATGATTTATCAAGTAGTAAGATTCGGTCTTCGTCTTCATCAGTCTTCGTCTCGATTACCTAGAACTATCCTAGTCCGAGTTGTAGAGTAAACTTATCAAGGATTGTGTTTTTGTCTCATAAACTTGACAACTGACTTGAGATAGCAACATTAGTGGGTTCAACCGAGCAATGCTCTAACACATCCTGTAAACTACTTGGAAAGAAACGAGCCATAATCAGTGTATTGTTCAAATATAATGTCATCATCTGTTTGTAATAGAATGTATGTTCATTAGGGTCAGTAGCTCCTTTGAACGTCCTAAAAGTTGGTAAATGGAATTTCTCTGGCAAACTGCATTTCTTAATGATTACGGAGAATGGTCCATCATGAAATTTCTTGGTTGGATCAATTTTTGGTTTTGCAATCAATTGTCTCACTTTGTCTTCCTGCTCTCGAAGCATCCATATGATTTTTTCTTCAAATGTCTCTGGGTGTCTTGATACTGCCATTCTTGTTTCTAATTTTGTTGGTACATGGCTCAACATTTGTTGATTTACGATTGCATTTGACTTGTTTCTTTGTATTCCTTGATAGCTGCTTCTGTCATTCCTATTTGACTGGTACACTCTTTCCGGTACAGATGTCCGCAATTCCAATGGAGACCTGAATCTTCCATCAAGTAAATCTGGATTTGCATTTGATACTGTAGTTACTGCAATTGGTTGTCCTGATTGCAGCATCTGCAATCTTCCCACCTTTTCGGTTAATGTAGAAATCGATTTCATCATGTCTCTGAACATGTCAGCTGGTAGCTCAATGACTGATGACTCTAACATTGGTTCTTTCCCTAGTCTTCTCGTATACGGAATATCTGTGATGTCATCAATCTGAATTGTATTTGGCTGAATAACGGGTTCCGATACAGTTGTTGACGAAAGAGGTACTATCGCAGGAGTTGTTGGTAGTGCATTCCTCAATGTTAATTGTTGTGTTACTGGTTCTGATATTGTCTCTGTTATTACAAGTTCTGTTGTTGTAGATATTTGTGGTGCTGAAGGTGCAATATTAGTTGTCTGAATAGTAGATGCAGTCTCTGCTATCGTAACTTGTGGTGCTGTATCAGGTATTATAGGTGTCCATGGTAGCATTCCTAGAGTGTGCGCTGTTGTTGTATTCTGGCTATTAGATGCTTCTCCTTGCTCTGTAGTAGTCCGTTGTGGTGATGATATTCCTGATCTTGTTTGTACGCGTTTTGGAGCCATCTTTCTTATGAACTTCACCAATTAAAAATCAAATAATTAGCAAACTTAATGATTTATATATTTGAATTTAGTAAAAAGAAATCTAGACTATTTGTTAGTAAAAATAACTATATTTGAGTTTAATTCAACAAAATCTTAATATTCTTCATTTATCTTTGCATGTCTCTGATTCTACTTTTGTTCACTCCTCTTTTTGTCATTGAGATTAATATCATATCTGAAAAAGAATACTTGTATCCGAAATTTAGATTTGCAAAAATTAGATCACGGATATGAAAATAATCTTTCTAGAATTTTCTTCTAATTAAGCATTGGTAAATCTGTCATATCTATTTTCAAGAAATCTGGATGAAATATATAAGATAGTGAACATTAATCATTCGATTCTAACAAAATACATTCTGCTAATAATGAAACAATCGCATTCCTCAATATTTTTGATGGAAGATCTCCTAATAACTATTTATTGTGAGTTGGATTTTCTAGATCTAAAGGATCAATTCGGTCTGTTGCTAAAATATCTGACGGTTATAAATATTGTCATAGTTTAACGCCTATCTATTGGATCAAAACTTCTTATGAGTATATATTTTTACCACAGAGTCTGCATGCTATTTTTCATTTACTAACTCTACAGATCTAGGTTTTTATAATCAAATCTTACTAAATTTTGAATCTATTTCTCTGTTTTTCTAAACGTAACTGAATTCTAAAGAATACGATTTAAATCTGGACCTATGTGATATTTGACTATAGAAAACTTTGAATCATGTAATATATTTCATAATATAAACATGCAAAAATAGAGTTTATGCATTTTGAAAGCGTAGTAATTAAATTTAATCGATACTTAGATGAAAATAATCTTTTAATTTAATAGAAACTTCCTGAGCGAGATTTCTTTTAGATCTGTTAGTTTTTTTTGGTTTGATCCGTCTTTGAATCTTCATATTCATTATTTCTTTATCTTTCTCATTTCAGTCATCGGTTTTTTCTCATGAAAACATTAAAAAATATTAGATCAATCTTCCAATTGTTATTATTTGACTACATATACTCCTAATCTATCATCTAAAAATGTTTATTTACTCAAATTTCTAATTTAAAATTAAAATTTTCAGATCTGTAATTTTAGGTTTTAAAATTTCATTTTACCGCCAAAAGGTATCGATCATTAAATACTTTGAAAACGTAATGAAATTCTTTGAAAACAGTTTTAAAACTTTCAAATCTGAATGATAACAATGAAATATGCTCAAAAAATAAGAATTCAAGCTCAGTCGGCGCCAAATGAAGATACAAAATTAGGTTTAGATCATACCTTCACCAATTATCCGGTGTGAATCCGGTGATCTAAGAGATAATTAGACTTTGCTTTGATCTACTAATCTTCTCCTAGTGATTGAATCTACTTGATCGACAATGTGGTATGAACAATTTGCTTCAACTAACCATTCTAACAGTAAAGTAAAGAGAGAGATAGTTTAGAGAGAAAGAGTCTAGTCTTGTTTTCTCATTAATGAATTACTTGGTTTACATATGAGGCATGGTAGGCTTTTTATAGACGACGGGAATACAAGTTAAGGGGTAAATTAGTAAATACATCAGATAAATATCTTAGATCCGATTATTTCACTTGCATTCCTGCCTCTTGGATGACAGAACTCGTAGTCTCCTTAGAAGTCTCCGCTGTTGCTTAACCGCCTTGAGTCGTGTCGGGTTTTGTATCCACAGCCATTTGCGCCTATCCGGACTCTGATACCCTGGTCTGATCCTCCTCTGGGTCGTCATGCAGGACCTGCAGTACTTCTCGTCCAGTCCCTGTTGCCTTCTGTATTGGATGTTATATTTTGTCATCTACAAGATTGAAACAAAAACAAATAATTGAAAGGCAAAAATACACAAATCAATTGTTTGAAGAATATCAAAAACAAACTCCTTATCCTTTTCAAGCATCCCAAGTATTTGGAGTACCCCTAGCATATCAAGTACCCCCATCACATCAAGTACATGGACCACAATCAGATTCTCAAACACATCAAGCAAATGGAGCATCATCATCTTCTCAAGCGACTCAAGGATATGGAGCACCTTTTGTGTATCAAGCACCAACTCCTCCTCGAGCACCTTTTGTGTATCGAGCACCAACTCCTTCTCGGTCACCTTTTGTGTATCGAGCACCAACTCCTCCTCGAGCACCTCAAGCATATGGAAATGAAGCACTAGTTCTTCTTCGAGCACCTCAAGTATATGGAAATGAAGCACCAACTCCTCCTCGAGCACCTCAAGCATGGGGCTGCACAAAATCGAACCAACCCGTTGGGCGAACCGAAACCGACCTAAAAAAACTGAACCGTGCAGTAAACCGTTGATCAAATGGTTGGTAACAGTTCTAAAATTAAAAAAAAAAAAAACGATAAATCTACGATTTCTAGGGGTGGTTACTCCAGAGCCGACCGATCACACCGAAGACGAAACGATTGGTAACAGTTCTATGATAAATGAGTAACTGACCTAGTATATATATCTTTTTTCTTAGGGTTTGTTTATTTTCATCTCCGCTCCCACTCAATCCCTTCCTCCCTGTCTCTCTATTTCTCTCGCCGCCCCCCCCTCATTCTCGTCATGATGGCTTGAGTATCTAATGTAGTTTGTTTAATATTTTAAACTAAAATTATTATTTACATGAACTCAGACTTGTCAAACGAGGTGCAAAGGATAATTAAATTGTTTCTCCTGCCGCTGATTTCGTTATCACCAACATTACTGCTACAAGATATAAAGGAAGTGGTGGTTGATTTTCTTTGTGTAATGTAATTTTTTGTATAATATTTGTAACTTTGTACGTATGTTTTGATGTATATATATTTGAATCAGAACAAACAAACACGATTATCGATGCCAATCTGAAGTACTTGTAATGTAGGACAGATAGGAGGAGCGCAATACAGAGATTTCAAAAGATGAGAAAAGACGAAAGAGATGCGAATATGACGAATATATTTAAGAACAGGGAAAGAATATTGAAAGAATTAGGGTTTGATAAATAATCTTGATTAATAATAATAATGTGTATATATATATATAGGCTAGAACTCGGGATTCCTAAATTGAGATAAAATCTAAATAAAGATAAACTCTAAAAAAGGATAAACTATAAATAAAAGAATATTCTAGAAAGAAATAACTTGGACTCTAAGATAAGGCTTTGAGTAGCCAACAAGTATGCGTATGCCTTGGACCCTTGGTGTCCTACATCAGTCCACCCACCCTTCTTGAAAATAACTCGACCTCGAGTTTTCTTCACATGGTAAATGTCTATTGACTCCATTATCATTTTGTAATAGAATCCACCATCCAAGTCTTCTATCTCCCACATAACGTCTGGCTTCAAGAGTATTATCAAAAAGTGCTCCAACTGAATAATGCAATGGTGGTAGGTGTTGTATAAGCATGAACCTTAATGGTTTAGATTCCTTCCCACGATCAAATAATTTTCGTGTTGAACATTCTTTATGAATTAGTTTGTTGCAAACAAAACTTGACTCTTTCATGTTTCCATGTTCTTAAAATGTTAGACAAGAACATATCGTGTTGAATTCGTTTCCATCTTTTTTAAATTGAGAATTGTTCAGCGACAATAGAATATGTACTCTTATCATTCCACCCTCCTTAAATAGGACCTTGCCCTCAAGGTCAATACTCTCTGAGGTAGGGGAAACAGATATATGAAAATTTTCCAATCAACTGCATGTTCTTGCAATACTAAATATGATGAAATACAACAATCCCTTTCCAGTTTTGAGATCCTGGGTTATCTTTCGAAATTTCTCAGTTGTACGTTGTAAGGCTGTCCATGGCGCGGTTCGGCGCGGTTTTATGCCCAGCCATCACCATCGCCATGATCATCGGTTTTCAAAATCTTGCGCCATCACCGTCGCCATTCATTCTCGGTTCGGTTTTAAAACCGAGCCGAGTCGGTTCGGTTATTATGGTTCGGTTTCGGTGAATCACCACCATCACACAGTAGCAAAGAAAAACAAGGCAAAAACATATCAACCCATCAGCTAAATCACCACCATTACATAGTAGCAGAGAAAAACAAAACCACCAAACAAAAACCTTTCCAGTTTACACATCTGAACCAAAAAGTCACAATCATCGCATCATGAATCTTACAATTAAATGAGTTCCCATATTTGTGAATCAAATTAAAACTAAAACCAAATTAACAATTAGAAAAATTTATGCCTCAGATCTAAGATTAGAACTACAAAACAAATTGACTAGTTTTCTTTCCTCTGAACCTCCAAAATTCCTTCTTTCATTACCACCACCACCCCATCCTGGTATCAAATCCAGGAGTTGTGGACTACTTTCTCCACCTGTTCTTGAATCTCCACACTCAATTACAACACCTAAAAACAACAAAAACAACCTCAACTTAGAACAAACAAACAAAAACACCCATTTTGTATCTACTCAAGAACATGATTTCAAAACCCAGATACATACCTCAGATAAAGATCAAATTTTTATCAAACCCTTTTCTTAAAACCTTGAAAAACAGATGTTCTGAACACAATCTCAGAGACCCAGACAAAGAAAACAGCTCAAACTAGTACTAAATGAATGTTGAATGAACCTTCTTTTACTCAATCCATGAACACACAAAGAGAGAAGAAGGAAGAAGAATGAGAATTTGTTGTTGCAAGTTATCAGTAAAAATTGACTGCAACTCTGTTACATCTCTCCACATAACAGGACGAATCAATCATATTTACATCAGATCTAGAACAACAGAAAAAGAACATCTAATAATTGCAAAAGCTTTAATAATTTGCAAACAAAATCAATTTGGGTTTTCCTAGATCTGGTTTTAGCAGAGAGAGAAAGTTTTAATGAACAAAAAAAAGGATAAAGAAGAAGAAGGTGGTGGTGGTGGTTGTTTTAATGAGAAGAAGATGGAAGAAGAAGGTGAGTCTGAGAACAAGTTTTAGTTGCAGACGAAGAAGAAGAAATAAGAATGAAGAAGGGAAGATGCGGTGGAAGATATTACATTTAGGGCAAGTATATATTAGACAGATCGACGGCTACAATTGGCGTAGATCTAATGGCTCTCATCAATCGGTTTTAACCGTGGTGTATGGTGCGGTTTTTGGGCAACACCGACACCGAACCGAGGATGCTCGGTTTTTCAATTCTTGCGCCATCGCCATCGCCATCGCCATTGGCTCGGTTCGGTTTTCCCAATTTTCGGTGCGGTTCACCACGGTTTCGGTTTTTTTGGACAGCCCTAGTACGTTGTGTAATATCCAAAGCATCAAAGTAGAAGTCAACTCGAGATTGGACCTTGTTGTTGAAATTATACACCATCTCAAACAGCTTTGATAAGATAGAAACAAACTTTCCTTCTAAACTGTATGTTCTTCCAAATTTGTAGATAGACCACATTTCGCTTCCTCGACGACTACTGGGATTATGTTTCTTAAGATCAGTTGGAAATAATTTACATTTCCACTTTAAGTAATCTCCCATCATTTGGATGTAAACGACGGAAAACACAAGTCGAAACATGATATGGTAGTAATCGTGAATACCAACAAGGTTTACAATTGGATTAAACCAACAATCATTATCCATATACTGACAGATATGAAACCAATACAACTGCAACAATGCTGAGAAGATAAGCATATGATTTTTTTTTTAAATTCCTGCAAAAGTATTGTCATCTCAATCTGACGTACCAATGAAATATCTTTTTTGCCTTCTAGCTGGTACATTTCATGCACCATGGGTTTCAACAATCTAGACATGCTTATCCCAAAAGAAAGAACAAATAATCCAAAAATGTTCCAGTAGCATATCCAGTCAACAACATTCACATGGTCTATAACATGTAAACTTAGCATATTATGCACTTGTACAACCAACTTTTACGCTGGAGTATCATTAGGAGTACCAGTAATTACTGGACCAAGTATAACTATAGATTTTTGACTATCTAAGGCATGATTTCCGTCTTCTTCCTTGAAACGAAACCCAAAAGCATTTCTAGTTGAGCATAAGGATTGTACAAAACCGATGTTGGTGCACCTGGTGATCAAGAGAGCTTCGTCTTTTGCATTAAATATTGTATCCACCTTAACATAAGTATCACCTCTCTTAATATCAACGACAAACTCTTTGGCATCTAGAATCCATTTGGTAATCTTGCGAGAACAATAAAAATTAATCTCTTCTCGCTCTTGATCAATCGGGGACATTATGATTTTTTTGATTGCACCAATGATTCTATGACATACAAGTTACGGAAGTAAAAGAACCTAACTTCATTAAATGCACGAAGCAACCTCTTAGTAAAGAAGTAACTGTGGATATAAAGGAAAATGACTTCTAACCAATTGCCAATACCAACCCTAGGAATGATATAATACACCAATGCTCGTGTATTAATTGTATAATTTGGATTTAAAATCTGATATCTCACAACATATATACTATCACTCTTCAGGTGCCGACATGTGTTAGAGCATTGCTCGGTTGAACCCACCGATGTTGCTATCTCAAGTCAGTTGTCAAGTTTATGAGACAAAAACACAATCCTTGATAAGTTTACTCTACAACCTCGGACTAGGATAGTTTTAGGTAATCGAGACGAAGACTGATGAAGACGAAGACCGAAGCTTACTACTTGATAAATCATAACGTCCTCGCTAAAGGTTAGAAAGGTTTTTCCTTTCCGTATCGTGTTTACCATTTCTATCATACCAATAGTCTATGCTGTTGTTTATATGATCCGAAGGTATTCTAGGATTTCCGCCTTTGCATTTATCACATTCGTGATAATATGTATAGGTAGAGTATGTTGAATTGTCTCTTGAAATAGACCATAACGGTGAACACGTACATGTGATTGTATGGCATTTCAGAGAACGAGCAAAGTCTGTATGAACGCGTTCATGAACGCGTACATACAAGTTCACGGATTCTCCTGAACTCTACTGACTGCTCTATGAACGCGTACATATAAGCCATGAGAAAACTTCCTAACTTTCATATCATTGAAGTTTTCGGTCTAAGCATGATTAGTTCTCGGACTCTTCATTACTGGAATTCAACTACTTAATCCAAGCGATGTTCAAACAAGTATTTGGACCAGAAGTCGCAAAGCGATGTCCAAACATGAATTGGACCAGAAGTCGCAAACCTTCAAACAAGGTTGAGTCTTCTTTAACTATTGGCCTAGTCCAAAGTTCACAGAAGATTGAGAATGGGTAATTAAGTTATGGATCTTCTTAGTTCCGGAACTTGCTTGAGCCCTACTCAAGGTTGCTTAAACTTTAAGCAAAGCCTCCCTTGGTGATCACTATAAATAGATGACCTTCTGCAAGATACAATCTCAATCCTCTACACATCTGTGTATCCTTGCATAAAGGTTGGTCGTCATCTCGAAGTCCTTTTGGACTACGACTATTGAAAGACTTCACCTGAGGATCGTGAAGCACAAGTCGGAAGTAAAATTCCATCTTGAATCTTGGGTCGATTGAATATTTTCAATCTTATCACGACAAAGATTTGATAGAAACTTCGTAAGGTAGATCCTGTATCGTAAACCCTAGAAGTTCCCAAACGGAAATTCACGAACTAGGTTTCATACTAAGTTCGTCAAGCGTTAGGAGGTAAAGTTGTTTAGGCTAGATAAATAAGCCCTATTCAACATATCCGTTTTCCATTAACCTTGATTTTAAGTCTAAAGGAAATTACAATCGTATTCTTGTTTAATTACTTGGATACTTTTAGGCGTCATGTTAGAGGCAGGGTAGCGCTAGTCTTCACGAAGGGGAGTGAAACAACTCCTAGGCCTGTAAAGGACGTCAGCTAGGGGAATCAAGTACGTAGGTTTTTGCGGGAGCCAAGAGACGTAGGAGCACATTGGTAGTTGAGTTGCTTGTAGGGAGAATTCAGTCTCGATACATTCCAGTCCGAAGTCTGAGAGTAGGCTAGCGTCTGTATTCGGTTAATACTGAGGGTGTTCACATCTGGACGAGATCCCGGGGTTTTTCTGCTAGGTTTGCAGTTTCCTCGTTAACAAAATTCTGGTGTCTTGCATTACTTTACCCTTCCGCATTATATTGTCTCTGATCTATATAATTGATGTAATTGCAAGTTTGTTGATTCATAACCTTTGAGTGAATTCATCTCTATTGAGATCTACAAGAACTACGTTCTTGTTAGGGTTCGGTTCTCTGAACTATACTCAGGTTGTCGTTTGAATATTAATTTGTGAGATCGTTCAAACAACTGTAATCAACTAGGTTCACGAAAACTAAAAGTTGGTGGTGTATCTCGGTATCCCCGCTTTTTCAGTTGGTATCAGAGCCGGCAAACACCTTGTAAAGGACGTAACTGTCTGTGTTTGACGTTTTTTCTTGAATCATGTCTTGTCCCGGTACACCAGAAAAAAAACACTGATAAGTCAATAATTGATATTGGGTCTTCTCTCTTTTTGATGAAGCATTAAAACCATATCTACAAGATGCCTTACCTTTTAACCTCTCTGATGATTCTGACTTAGAAGCTGAAAGAGAAGCTGAAAAGGAAAGCTCTGGACTCATTAATCACATGAATTTTCAAACTTTTGAGATTACTCGTCTAAAGCACAAGGTTAATCGACTTGTCAATCATATATCCATGATAACCTCTGATTCCTGTTCCAAAGTTACTCCTAGTGAGGAATCAAAACATGAATCGATCTCCGTCATGGTATGTGAAAAAATAACGTAATTGAAAGGAGAGATTGCACTCCTAAAAGATAAAATACACAAATCTGTTGTGTTTCAAACAATTCCTGCATCTATTGGCAATATTGCAACTATTCCTGTGCAAAAAGCCAAGAACGTTGAGACATCTGTCACCAACGTAAAAACCACCAAAGATGCATCTATGATCTGTCAAATTTGCAAAACGAATAAAACTATTCGGACAAGATCAAGAAAACACTTTGAGGATAAAGGAATAGTTGATCTTAAACAATAGCTAGATCAAATTCTCAAAGAAATCGGTGACATCAAAAAGACCAATCAACCCAATCATTGGTCACGTCCTTGAAAAGTTAAAGAACATACTGAGATTAAGAAATTTTTTCGACGTCCTCAGAGTTCTGGAAATCACTGTTTCAACAAATCTGTTGAAAAAACACAACATTGGGTTCCCAAGAGGAAGATACATTCTGTCAACAATCAAGATAAGGGAATAGAAGTTTTGCAAGATGATGCATTGAGTAAATTGGTTTCTCAATTTCAAGACATCCTTGACAAAAGAAATCAAGGTTCTTCAAAGCTTAAAGATCTCATTAACATACGTCAGAAGGAGCAGAAACTCTCAGGTAACTCCTCAACCATTGAAATCTTACTTTGATGATAGCAACTTCTATGACAAATTCTCAAAAGGAAGAAAGACAAGATTGATGACACAAGGCGAGTGAGAAAGCACTCGCCATAACACCTAAAAAGTATTATGAGTTGCCACTCTTATCTATGTACTGTCGAGATAAGAGTGATGTAATTGTTCATATGAACAATAAGAGGACAGTACACCTCAAGGTTTAATATTTTCTTATCTCGCTACTGTGCTATTATGTCTTTTTGATAAATAAAAGTGGGATCCTAGTATTCAAAGAAATAAACCTTGTAGGAAATTTCTTGAAACCAATAATAAGACATAAAACTGTTGAGCCATGCTCCAAAAAATTACTCTGAGTCACATATTGTTGACAATATCAGAGGTTATCTTATAGCACATCTCGAACGTGCTTTCACATCCAATGAGAGTCCAAAATGTAATGACTCGATGTGAATATCAACACTTTAAAATTGCTACCTCCAGGGTCTCTCCCTGCCTCTGGCTCTTAAGGCAAGAGTCGAGAACAGGATCCATGAGAGTAACTGTGAGCGTAAGCTGAAAAGCCATGAAAAAACAAGTCATGATGTTGATATTTAAACTTACCTCTTCATTGGTTACATAAGGAATTAAACATGTGTCTATTGCCAATATTTTGGGTAAATGCTAATTCCATCATCGTGGACATGCACACTCATCTTGAGTCCTTATTTTGTGAAATAATGAAAAAAGGGGAAAGCCTTGCTCAGAATAATTTTAGACTCTAAAAAGTCATCTCAAATCCCTCTTATCGGTTTTCACGAACTTGAAAACTCGTTTCGGAAACCGACTTCCTTATACAGTTTAAGACTGTATTAACTTCCTTTTGTATCTCAATGAGACCCTATAAATACACCACACCCTAAAAGACTTGAAATCACGTTCAAGCACAATTACATAACTTCTCGTAGTGTCACACGAGAAATATGGATGAAGGAAACTTTCATAAAGGTGGTGATGGGAAAAGGAAGAATATAAGATTTGTCAAAGAAGACGTAGTTGATCCTCTTGAATTCAAGAATACTCTCCTACTATTGTTTGCTTCAATGCTAGTGACAATCAAAAGAAAGACAAAGACCCAATGATCTCAGCAGAAATTGCATTCAATCTTTTGCGAGATATTGAAGTCGTCAAGGTTCAGCTTGTTACTATAGCAGAAAAACTTCTACTGAAACGTGACATACTTGTTATGAAGAATGAATTCACCAATCTAAAGGTGATATGAAAAATCTACTTGATTATATATCACCATTTAATGGTGATGACTTAGAAGAGAATTTCGAAAACCTGAAGACATATGATAATGAAGATTCGATAGCCCCTGAAGAAGATATTGACTCTGATAACTAGGTCAGTTTTTGATTAGCATAGTTAACTCCTTATTAAAAAGCTTTTGTCTTTTCCTTAGGGTTTAGGTAATCACTATGCTAGAAGTAGTCATCTTTTGATTTAAGCATGATTTGCTTGTGCTACTTCCATGTTTTCTTTTTCATCAATTAATCGAGGTTATTAAATTAAAATCTTAATTGATGATTGCAATGCTTGATCTTAATTAATTATCTATATGAATGTATGGCAAAATCGTGAACTTGCTTTTTTAGCCATACCACCCGTTCGGGTAAAGCAGCTCATGAAAAATTATCAAAATCCATGCTTCTGACTCTTATGGCTAAGGGGAGACGATTTTGATAATAAGGAACCTCGTAGGCTACAATGTTGAACTCCGCTGGATTAAATTTTGTACCTTTAATTGTTAGTCTTACAACCACTAGGAAGGGGTAACCTAATGTTTTCTCTAAAGGCGATGGTTGACCGAAACTCTCTGAGAAAGTAGGAAGATTAAACCTTGAATTCCTATTTGACCGTAACTGGCTAGGAAAGAAAAACATATCTACAATTTTCCTTGTGAAATTATACATCACCCAAGAATTTATTCCAAATCCTTGCTTGGGAAGGTCGTCGCGTTGTTCCTTATGGAATGACACATTATGGGGGAGAGTTCTTTTGAACTTGTGCTTCATGGTAATATCTTTTTGGGGTGTGCGGCTGTGGAATCTACGAGAGAATTGCATATTTTTATCTCTCGTTTCAGGTATGTTTACCTTTGTCTACATTGATTATTGCGATTTTATGAGGATTCCTATATTTCTTTTATTTGTCTATTTTATGACAAAAAGGGGGAGAAATCTTGTAGTAAGGGGGAGTAAAATCTTTCTATCTACTACGACAAGTGTCTACGGCATTGTCATAGGGGGAGTAAAATCGATGTGCTTGTCATGTCAAAGCAAAAGTTAGTGTATTGAGTAAGGGGGAGAACATATCAAATTGTGTAGTATCTTGAAGCATCGATGCAATATGGTTACCAAGTTTTACATACTACTCAATTGCATAACAAACTCTTGTTGGACTATGTCCTTCTAGAAACCAAGATGTGTGGTGACTTTGAGTTTGTTATCTCTACCTTGAATCTTCGCTTGCAGGAACACTCATATCTGAAGATGCTGAAGATTACAAGAAAATCATGTACATTAGGGTTAGGGCTAAAAGATTTTACTTTTTGAATCCATATGTAAGATTGGTTTTTGTCACTAAAATTGACAAAGGGGGAGATTGTTAGAGAATTGCTCGGTTGAACCCACCGATGTTGCTATCTCAAGTCAGTTGTCAAGTTTATGAGACAAAAACACAATCCTTGATAAGTTTACTCTACAACCTCGGACTAGGATAGTTTTTGGTAATCGAGACGAAGACTGATGAAGACGAAGACCGAAGCTTACTACTTGATAAATCATAACGTCCTCGCTAAAGGTTAGAAAGGGTTTTCCTTTCCGTATCGTATTTACCATTTCTATCATACCAATAGTCTATGATGTTGTTATATGATCCGAAGGTATTCTAGGATTTCCGCCTTTGCATTTGTCACATTCGTGATCATATGTATAGGTAGAGTATGTTGAATTGTCTCTTGAAATAGACCTTAACGGTGAACGCGTACATGAACGCGTACATGTGATTGTATGGCATTTCAGAGAACGAGCAAAGTCTGTATGAACGCGTACATACAAGTTCACGGATTCTCCTGAATTCTCCTGAACTCTACTGACTGCTCTATGAACGCGTACATATAAGCCATGAGAAAACTTCCAAACTTTAATATCATTGAAGTTTTCGGTCTAGGCATGATTAGTTCTCGGACTCGTCATTACTTGGCCCATAGAATTCAACTACTTAATCCAAACGATGTTCAAACAAGTATTTGGACCAGAAGTCGCAAAGCGATGTCTAAACATGAATTGGACCAGAAGTCGCAAACCTTCAAACAAGTTTGAGTCTTCGTTAACTATTGGCCTAGTCCAAAATTCACAGAAGATTGAGAATGGGTAATTAAGTTATGGATCTTCTTAGTTTCGGAACTTGCTTAAGCCCTACTCAAGGTTGCTTAAACTTTAAGCAAAGCCTCCCTTGGTGATCACTATGAATAGATGACCTTCTGCAAGATACAATCTCAATCCTCTACACATCTGTGTATCCTTGCATAAAGGTTGGTCGTCATCTCGAAGTCCTTTTGGACTACGACTATTGAAAGACTTCACCTGAGGATCGTGAAGCACAAGTCGGAAGTAAAATTCCATCTTGAATGGTCGATTGAATATTTTCAATTTTATCACGACCTAGATTTGATAGAAATTTCGTAAGGTAGATCTTGTATCATAAACCCTAGAAGTTCCCAAACGCAAATTCACGAACTAGGTTTCATACTAAGTTCGTGAAGCGTTAAGAGGTAAAGTTGTTTAGGCTAGATCAATAAACCCTATTCAACATATCCGATTTCCATTAACCTTGACTTTAAGTCTAAAGGAAATCACAATCGTATTCTTGTTTAATTACTTGGATACTTTTAGGCGTCCTCTTAGAGGCAGGGTAGCGCTAGTCTTCACGAAGGGAAGTGGAGCAACTCCTAGGCCTGTAAAGGACGTCAGCTAGGGGAATCAAGTAAGTAGGTTTCTGCGGGAGCCAAGAGACGTAGGAGCACATTGGTAGCTGAGTTGCCTGTAGGGTTAATTCACTCTCGATACATTCCAATCCGAAGTCTGAGAGTAGGCTAACGTCTGTATTCGGTTAATACTGAGGGTGTTCACATCTGGACGAGGTCCCGGGGTTTTTCTGCTAGGTTTGCAGTTTCCTCGTTAACAAAATTCTGGTGTCTTGCATTACTTTTCCCTCCTGCATTATATTATCTCTGATCTATATAATTGAAGTAATTGCAAGTTTGTTGATTCATAACCTTTGAGTGAATCCATCTCTATTGAGATCTACAAGAACTACGTTCTTGTTAGGGTTCGGTTCTCTGAACTATACTCAGGTTGTTGTTTGAATATTGATTTGTGAGATCGTTCAAACAACTGTAATCAACTAGGTTCACGAAAACTAAAAGTTTGTGGTGTATCTCGGTATCCCCGCTTTTTCAACATGTAATCAGGCTTTCTGTAATTCTCACATCCTTTTGCGATAACTCTTTACCCACAATATTTTTTCCTATTATTAGAGAAAATTCCTCATATAGTTTTCCCTGTATTGTTTTATATTTGCGTCGTCACACACATCGACAGACAGACAAGAGAACCGTTGAGGTTGGAAACATTCTTGTGATATAAGATGGGAATTAATAGAAGAAATGCTCGAAAAATCAGTAAACTCACCGTTAAAATCTTGCAAATCATATGAGTCTTTGAACTGCTTCTCTTTGTCATGACCAGAAATGACTTTTTTCTTCTTGTTGAAAGATAGATTTCGTATCTTCTTTGATAGCAGGATTTTTATCGACGTTTGCGGCTGATGAAACATACAATACCCGTTCCTATTGACGATGAACCCTCTTCGTTACTGTCATCCTTCCCTACATGTTGTGTAGAAGATGAATCCTCTTTATCCTCGGTACTACTATCTTTTTCTGGATGTTGCATAGGAGAATCTTCCTTGTTGATGTGATTTTCATGTAAAGAAAGGGCAATTTTTGCTATCGAAACAATCGTCTTTGTGTTACTACGATTTTCAATAACAGTTGGAGTCTTAGAAGGAATTAAGTTCTTCCTTTCTCCATTATAGTAGAAGGTATACGTGTCCTCATAACAATTGTGAACCGCGCGAACATCATACTATCAAGGTCTTCCGAGAATAAGATGAGTATCATTCATATTAATTACATCAGATAATATCGAATCTTACCCAACAAAAGAAAATTTCGCGATACATTGATCAGTAATATTTTGAGAAGAAGAACCGTTAACCCAACCAACTGAATAAGGATCAGGATGTGGTGTAATTGGTAACTCTAATTTCTGAACTACGTGAGCAACAATATAATTTTCTGTACTACTATTAATAATCATATCACAAACCCAACCTTCGATGAAACACTTGGATTTGAAAACGTTGTTTCGCTATGAAACCTTCGCAAAACTAGCATCAATATCAACTTTTTCTCCCATTGTAAAATTTTGAACGAACTAGGATTTTTTTTTTTTTTTTTTTGTATGAAGTAAAAACTAGGGTTGCGGAAGCTTAACCAATATCGTCTTTAGATGAGAATCTAAAGAACAAGTCTCTACATACCAACTAATGTAGAACGGGTAGGAGGAAGGCAATACGGAGATTGCAAAAGATGAAAAGAGACGAAAGAGATGTGAATATGAAGAATAGATTTAAGAACAGGGAAAGAATATTGAAATAATTAGGGTTTGATAAATAATCTTGATTAATAATAATAATGTGTGTAAGATGTGTGTACAAGAGATGATAGCCTTTTTTTTTTTTTTTTGAAGCAAAAGACTTTTATATATTACTTAGAAAGTTCAGGTGCAATATTACAATGAGTTAGCTCGTAATTCAGAGCCAAGGACAACAACCCAAAAAACACATGATGATAATCTTTAACCAACCGAGTGAACAAGCAATGCACGATTATCCTGAAGAACTGAGTGGCATCAGCAGCAGATCCGTGTGTACGTGGTGTATGGCAAGGAGAGCACTAGTGGAGGAGGTAAGTCTTTACTAGTTGATTTAGTAATCTCTGAGTAACAGAAACCCTACAAGCAAGGTCCTGCAAATCCTCCAGACATCCATAAGAATGTCCACAACGCATATTACGAGACAGATACATCTCGTCCTCCCCTTTGAGCCAAAGAGCCAAGGGAACAAGCTTCCACATAAACATAAAAACTGGATATCTCCTCAAATGGCACCTTCTATACCACCACCAAGGTTTGCAGATCTGTATGATGAAACACGGCCACACAGGCAACAGGCTATAAAAGCCTACCAACACTACTGACATTACAACCATACTGAAGCAAGGATTCAGACTATATAAAAACACACCAACAAGGGCAACAACTAAACCAGTATCATTAATTACACCTACAAAACCCTGCCAGACAGTTCCATAGCATAAGCCCCGGATCGGGCACTGGTAATCCTTGAGAGAGAGTCTCCACAGTTTGAATCTCCTCTGGTTCAAGTGAAAGTTTCCAAGATGCAGTCTTAGCTGGTGGCTCAGAGGAATGTGGTGGGAGTTCTGCAGTATCCAAATGGTCCTTCATAATGGGGAAAATGTACGTTGGCGGTGCAGCATGAGACCAAGTAGGGATAGCCTTCAAAACACAGGATGAATCAATAACTGATGGAGCAAACTTTTGGGAGAAGTGAAACCATTCCGCATCAGATTGAGCAACAGCCGGATGTCCTTTACGAGTTCGTAAAAGTGGTGCTTCAACGGCAAGGCATAAATCTCTCAGAGATCTATGTGAATGAGTGTCATCTGGAATGTCAATTAGGTGCTTCATTTTTCTAACCTTCGGTGATGGTGGTTGAGCTCCAAAATCAGGAGTAAGTGAAGGCATATGTTCAATAAGTGAGGTTGAAGATTGGCCAGATGAGGTAGACAATGGATATTTTCCCAAATGAATGATATCAGTTGTTTCAGAAGTAGTTGCCCCATCCTCACTCCCAACTGGGCTTTTCCCCTTGCCTTTTGCCGATGAAATAGGGTACCCAAAAGCCCATTAAGTGGCAAAAGTTCATGAACAATTGAATCCTGACTAGACTGGCTAGGAACCTCATGTGCCGGTGAGCCAAAGATATGAACTTGAGATGAGTCATGAAGGTTCACACGTGCCAAATTTTCTGACAAATTGTCAGACCCTGCCAATGTGTCATGTATGTCTGTCTGTTTGTTTGTATTAGCAGGCGATACAGACGAAAAAGGACGGTGGCCCTGAGGTGTCATGCCTGAGGCTCGATTATCACTAATTGGCACCCAATGGTAGCCCTTAGACAACATAGAAGAGGACAACCAAGATGGAACAGATGGTGCATGTGAGTCAGGGACTCGGAGGGACAAACCTAGTTCAGCAGAAGAAGTTGCATGATCAGAGGAAGGCCTGACCTTGTATCTATAGAGATCCTGCAATGTGATGATAGGGTGAGAAGGGGTTTGAGGGTATTGATGTCGAAGCATATGAACACCTCCTCCATGCATGTCAGGGATCAGCTTGCCTCTGATGAACAAACCTTTAAGCTTTCTGATTGGAAAGTCCTTGTTAGCAGACTGAAGTAGGTATGGTTTGCTGCACAATGACGAGCACAATGGTCTATTAACCCACACGAAGTACAGTGTTGGTGAAGATTCTCATATGCATATTCCACCCAAACTTGTACTCCCCGATAGATAGTATAGTGACCTGGCAAAAAAGGATGTAGAAGATTCATGGTGATAATTATCCTTGGAACTTGAGAAAGATCCATGTAGAGTACTTTGCCAACTCTCCGAAGTGCAAATGCAAAAGCTTTCATATTCTTAGAAGTTGGTGGAAGATTATGCATTTGAAGAAAAAAATTAGCAGTAGTAAAACACTTCTTTGGATCAGCTACAAAAATAGACCAGTCTTCACTAATAACATTGTATTCTCCCACAGTCCAAGTCTTAACCAATAAAATGGTATTTTTGTCTTGCATGTTCCAAACGGAAACTTTCAGGACTCCTTTGTGATTAGTTTTATGGATCTGATGAATGGGAATAGGTGCCCAAATGCTTCGCAAACGATTTCTAATAGTGAGAGAAGCAGAATTGCAAGCCACCACTTTTACAGCCAAGCATGGCTCCTCTTGAGGATTGAGAAAAAGACTGGAATTTGATGTGTTCATGTTCAGAAAGAATAAATGGCATGAGTGGGAATCTTTGAAAAGGTTTAGGTTTGGATTTAGTGAAGAAACCAATTGAGAGCGACTTTTAGAACATGAAGAGGAAATCAGATACGAAGACAATTGAGAAGAGGTTAGAAAGTAAGAACAACAAGGAAGAATAAATTGATTGAAGAGAAAATGACACAGAGAAGAGAAGAACGTAAAGCTGGTAGAAAACCAAGAAAGGACTGTATTGTAACCATCGAAACTACAATGATTAGAACCTACCCAACGTAGATATGTAGGCGTGCAAAAATTTGACACAGAAAGATCAGACAGCCTGACAATCCAAGACAGTACGCAGACGAAACAGGATGATAGCCTGTATATATATAATATAGGCTAGAACTAGGGATTCCTAAATTAAGATAATTCTAAATAAAAGAATATTCTTGAAAGAAATAACTTGGATTCTAAGCTAAGGCTTAGAGTAGCCAACAAGTATGCCTTGGACCCTTGATGTCCTACATCAACTTGTTATTAAAAATTAATCGGACAAGGACGAATTGAAAATGGAATCCTACTTTTTTTTTTTTTTTTAGAATGGACGGTTTTGGAAAACGACCGACCCTAAACCGGTCATCGACTTGGCCGGTTCCAAACCGAACCGATTTTAGAAAACTGGGTTGAATGGTTTTGTATTTTCAAAATCGATAAACTGCGGTCCAGTAATTGGTTTCGTTTAAAACCGCACCGAACCGACCGTTGTGCATCCCTAGCAAGCATATGGACCAACTCTAGCATATCAAGAACGTCAATAAAATATTCACTTCAATATTCGTCTAACGAGAACCCACCTATAATAATTGTTAGTTTAGTTTTAACTTATTTAGTAATGCTAATTCTAAATGGATCTCTACTTTTCATCTAATTAAACTTGTCTTTCATTTTCATCTAATTAAACTTGTCTTGATGTATTTGACTAATGTTCATTCTATATGGTGTAACTAATTAACCTAAAAGATCCACAAATATCAAGACTATCAAAATAAAAATAAAAATAAAAATTAAACCCTTGAGTTGAAATTGTTTGCTTACCTTTGGTGATTGCGTAGATGGATTTCGAAATTGAAAGTTGCAAATGAACCTCCTATTATGACTGTAGACCAAACCCCTATTAGATTTTGGAGCGAACCGACCTATAACATGATCAGTTTCAAAAGGGGGAAGTGATTTTTTTTTTTTTTTTGTGTGTGTGACAGTGAAAGTGGAAGAGAAGGAGAATGATAGGGAAGTCTAGCCAGTTTCTGGCTCTAAATAACCAACTCGCCTCAGTCATGTCAAAGAAATTGACTTGGGTGAGTACTCAATACTCACCAGGTACTATTTGCAGCCAAGACCATATTGGTTGCTGTTTTCCACCACTTGGCTTGCTCTTCGTGAATTGTTCTTTGGCAAGCTAAAGGAAGAAAAAAAAAAGGTATACGGCGGTCCTAAATGATGTTAGATATGAATTCAGTTCCAGAAGCACTATTCGCTATACTCATTTAGTCGTCTGCTTGTAGAAGCACATCCCTAACACTTGGGTGATACTGCAAAGATAGTAACATTTACATTAAAAATACTTAAACCATGAAACAATTATAAAACTTCTTCAGATTCCTCTGGTGTTCCTATCTAAAGTCATGAAATTACAAGAAATAAATTACATTGCCCATCAGAACACCCACATAAACAAGAAGATTAAGAGTTCAGCTTTTCACCAGAAAATCGAGGAAGCTGAACTAGTGAGTTAACTCGGGTTAGACCTTCCAACCCTGACCAATTTTGATCTTCACTTGTTGCATTCACTGTGTTTTGTTTTTCTTCAATCTCAATTTGTATTCTATTATTTGGATCACTGTCTTCAGCCGACCTGACAGTATAGTTCCTTCGAAGAGTTGGTTCACCATTGTGACCTTCATCTGATTCTGTTGCAGTGCAAGAACTGTAGTTTTGATTGGTGGCTACACAGATTCCTTGGTCTTCTAGATCTGATTCGTTATCCATTTTCCCATCTAAGTACATGCAGACAACAGCACAATCATCCATTTTTGAAGTTGGGTACTTGAGTTTCCATTCACGGGCAGCTGCATCAACAAGGATACGCGCTGCTGAAGATCGAGTTGGAGCTGTTGAGACAATCTCGACCACTTCCTCGTTACTCAATACATCCCAAACCTGCAAATGAGTCATCAAAATTATCTGAGAAGCAGTTAACAACAAAGTAAAACACCTTAAGTGGCAATGCAATTCAATGTTCACCAAATCAACATTTGAGTGCTGCGTACTAAGAAGTTTCTTAAATTGTCAACTAACTATTTTTACATCCATGAAGGAATGAAGTGAACCTGAGTGATTAAAACTTTGTAACAACGACATGGACACAAGCATTAAGGTAGATAATTTCTTGTGGTAGTGGATAAGGTAGTGACTAAAGGTAACTGGTTAGGTTGCCTTGAGTAATCTACTTCCAGGGTAGTTCCCCACATCATCACTGAAAGTAACAAACACATAGTTGGCTTCTACATATTCATGGACAACGTTTGCACCAACTCAAAGTGAAAAATGGTCTGAGCACAAACATAAAAACTACTGCCTTACCATGTGGCTGGTAATGTTGTTAAATCCCTCCATGAATTCAAAGTTAATTCTATCCAATTTAAAAAAATATTAATGGTTCCGTTAGGTGCTTTTCTGTATCGATTATTCGATTTCCACATGTTTCCATCTTCCGCATACAAAGAGAGGTGCATAGGAAGTGATATGTTTGATAATGTGGATTCTCTTTTGGACCATTTCAAATTTGCGTGCATGACATCCTTGAGTAGGGGCCAAGCTGAACTAATATGGCTGTCTTGTAGGGCCAGCAGAGTATATTCTCAATCCAAACTCCAAAAATTATAACCATGACAAGTAGATAGCAAGGCACAAGTGTTAATATCTAACCATGATGCCTCAGAGTTCATATAAGCAAAGGTGCTCTAACGCTTCCTGTTCAGGGGTTTTGCTTATGCAGTTAGTTGAAAATTGCATGAATTAAGGATAGATAGATGAAGACTCCAACTACAGATAGATCCTTACCCCATCTGATGCAAGAACAACAAATTGATCCATCTCTGTGAGTACCCTGTGAGAGAATTCTGGTATAGATATCACTCCATAATCTTTCAAACAGAAATCCCCGAATGCTCTCGCCATTGCTAGTCCAGGGGCATCATCAAACGGCAGCCAAACTCTGCATACTTCAGGTTCATCTTGCAGTGCAAAGACCCGTCCTTTACAACGTTTAATCCTTTCAGCTTCCTCTATAATTAGGAAAATGTGTTAGATCAAATACATTGGTAGCGCTCGATTGTAACAAAATGAATTCAACTATTACATACTTGGCAAGTCAGGCTTTAAATCAACTGTCAACTGCACTGCAACCATGGTGTCGTTATTGTCCCTGGATCCCAAAATTGCCCTAGAATCTCCAATGCTTCCCATGAAAAGGTTCAACCCCTGCCAATAACGATTAAAGGACAATAAGAATGGTAATTAGAGGCAAACCAAGAGAGAAAATGTGAATAATGGTTATGTGGCATACCTGTTTCACTATAGTAACAGCAGTGCTGCCACTGCAGAAGCAGTCCAGGGAAGGATGGGATCTTAGCTCCTTATCCATGGATTTGTATGATTTAAGAAAGGCTTCTTTCCACTTAGAGCTCAATTGATCCTCAGTAGAGATACCCCTCTCGGAATTTCCTTCGTCTAATTTGCTTTTCCTAGTAAAACAATTAATATTCGATCGATTTCCCTTCGATTCTTGAGAATGAAGAAACGAGAGTAACTTTGACGGCAATGTATCTCTCACTTTCCTAGAGACGAGATGACCGTGTGGACCATGCCCATCAAAAACACCACAGAAAATCGCATCTTCTGAGTCAAAATCCTGTATACAGCACTACTTAGTATTTACACCACAAATTAACATGTATGTAAAGGGTGAGTAGTCTTGATAGAATTACTAGAATACTTACTTCCCACACCAACATAGAATCTTGGTTTACTCCTTTGCGCCCTTGCTGAGTGAAGATACATGATGTTTTACTCTTCCCATTTGTGAAAATCCGGTTGGGTATGTGAGATAAGTGCTGCAAGGTGGTAATTCGTCCCGAGAGCGATCTCTTCTTTCTCCTTCGCGCATTTGATCTCGTATTCAAACACGAGGAAGACACTCTATCTCCATTGTTACTACTACTAACTGAAACACAACCCCCCATCTGTTTAACCCGAACTCAAAGGCATCAATGTGAAAAGAGAAAGAATGAATTTTCCCTTCACCAAATCAGATCTCACTTGAACAATAGAATTTCCTTAATGAGTCAACCAGCTTCATAGTGTGTCTATCTTGCTGTGGAGATTCTCACACATGAAAACAATGTACTTGGTTGAGTTTAAAAACATCAATTGGAGGAGTTCACCATACCAGTCAAATGTGGATCCAGCACGCAATAAGATAAACTAGCTGAACAAAACAGACAAACTTATATTAATGAATTTTATAATTAATAATCTGATTATTACTATGTAAAATGGCTGCGATTAAAGAATAAAAACTAGATCAAAGTATCTTTTTCATCGAAGAAGAAACCGAGAGAGTATCATTTGATAAATAATGAAATAGAAAATAGTCAAAATACTCTCTAGTCTGTCCGGATTCTTCTGTCGTTAGACAGCCAAGTATGGATTCTTTTTAAGTGAAGAAGAAGAAGAAGGAAGAAGACAGTGTAGACAACAAAGCAGGGAATCTCAAGACATATCTTCGAAGAACAGTTACTATATTAAGACAATTGTCTCTCTTTAAACAGTTAATTAAGCTGAATCTTTGAATCACATACTGTATAAGATACAAATCGATTAACAATAAACCAGATGCTTACCGGTAATTAGAAGGAAATTCCAAGCTAATCTCAACCTCTGCTGAAAATCTCAAGAAAAACTGATTTTAATTGACAATTTTGAATGGAATAAAAGGTAAAGAATCTAAAGATAGACAAACTAGGCCTCACTCTTTCTATCTGTAAGTAGTGGTGGTAGTGATGATGAAAGCAAGGGAGGAATTTTGAGTATATTTGATTTTTCTAGTCTTTATAAAGAGGAAAAAGTAAAATGAGGAAAGAAAAAACATGATTTGGGTCGATCCATTAACAAATCACAGAAATCGATAAAGGTAGGAAGAAAGATCAAATTTAATAATTAAAATATGCAGATAAATTTTTTTAGTTTGAAAATTTTACTAAAAGCAAATGTAAAGTAGTGAGAAATGACCAAGAAGAAGATGAATACAGAGAGACAGAAAGTAAGAATGAAAGAATTCGAATCAAACTTTTGTTCACTATGGTACTACATCTTTCAAATAATCAGTATTATCAAAATCAGCAGAAATTAACTTCATTTTCTCAGAACAGTAACAAACAGGAAACCTAAAATAGTAGTTCAAATAGGAAAAATATTAAAATTTAGAACTCACAAGGTAAGAATTTACCTGATGAAAATGCTGCAAATTCGATCTCCTGAATCAGAACTGAGAACAATTACTTTAGAAATAGAAATTTCATGAAAGCAATAATATGTGTTTCAACAACTCTACCAGAGTACAATGCTCTCAGAGTTCCTGTTTTTTTTGTTTAAGAGAGAAGCAGAAGAGAGGTGAGACACGTGAATAGTCACGTGAAAGTGCTTTTTATCGATAATAGGCGGGCCCCAAACCAGGGGTTATTTAAGGGAGGGTGGTGGACTGTAGGAGGAGAAGAAGACAAGTGCAATAAATGGAGCAGACTTGAGCTAAAAGAAAAAAAAATGGCTTGCTGGAATGAGCCCTTAGAGCAAACGATGTGGTAGACCTATAATTCTAAACACCAAGTGCTATATTTGGGTTTGCAGATGGGGTTAGTGCAAAAAAATACAACGGTCACACTAAAAATCAAGTGCTATATTTGTAACGTGATTGTATATCACGTATTTTTGTTTGGCGTGATCGAATTTGGCGTAATATGAATTCAACGTGAATTATTTTCACGTGAACTGAAAGGTTAGTCCAAAGACGTGATTTGGTTTCACGTATGTGCTTTTCACGGTGTTTTGAATCACGTTCACACTTGCACGTTAAGTTTGTTTGCGTTTTCTCATTCACGTGATTAACAATCACGTCCCACCATCTCTGCACTAAACCCATTTCGTACGTTATATTTGGTGTAAAAAGGAGATCATTTTAGGTTTGGTGTTTAGGTATCACTCGCACTGCCGATGGGTTATCCCAAATATAGTGTTATAGGTCTACCACTGCGTTTGCTCTTAAGGCCCTTTCCTATTGATGCGTATGATCTTCGTACTTTTGATGACTAGAGTTATTAGGGTGGAATTCAATATAACAATAGACGAAAATAGGAAAACACGAGAACCAATTCGAAGAAACTATCTTCTCTAGATTATGAACAAGAAAATAATTACGATTCTCTCTTTCACACTCACAATCTCTCTAAACAATTTAAACCCTAAATTGTTTGCTAAGCTTGCTTTTGCAACACCTCTAGTGATTACCTCACAAGCTTCCTCTCAAGGTGTAGAAACCCTGAGTGACTAGATCTCTCTCTCGAGAAAGTTGAGTGTCTTAGTTATGAACTAGGCACCCCTATTTATAGTGGTTTGGTTGTCTCAAACCTCTTAGGAATATATTTCCTTATCTAGGAGTATTTCTTTAAAAAGAATCCTTCTCTATATAGGAATCCTTTCCTAAATAGAGTTCTTCCCTCAATTAACTTGAGGTCGACTAAGTTCCTAAAGAGACTAGGATACACATGTATCATGGGCCCCCTTTTCAGAACTCCGGTGAGAGTTAGAACTTGAGATTAGAGAACTCGTGAGTCCCTATCTCCCACTTGAACCATCTCGTTTTTCTTGGAACTTGACCTTGATGTCTAACTAGGAAAGTCTTCTTCTCTCCTTGACGTATCTTGGTCACTATTCGCTCCTTAATGCAATCTTCCTTGAGTGATTCTTCTCGAACAAACCACAAGTCTTCAACGCGCAGCTCGAATAATTTCAAGTATTCGTCATTAATAACCTAGTACTTTCCCAGGTAAGGTGGTAAATCAAGACGAAAGACATCGGCACCAATCTGTCTGAGTATACAAAACAATCCATATCTCAATCGCTTCAACTTCATAACTTCCCTCTTCAATAGTTCCTTACCTAACTTAGACCATACCATGATCCTCTTGTTCTTGTTATGTATTCCTGTTTTTTTAGTAACTCACCAATTTGTATGTAGAGAGATCTAGTGAAGACCATAAACCACAGTACTTCCCTAAGAATCTAACCTACTTCTGATACCAACTTGATACGTGTGATCTCCGTACTCTTGATGACTAGAGTTATTAGGGCGGAATTCAAAATAACAATAGACGAAAATAGGAAAACACGAGAACCAATTCGAAGAAACTATCTTCTCTAGATTATGAACAAGAAAATAATTACGATTCTCTCTTTCACGCTCACAATCTCTCTAAAAAATTTAAACCCTAAATTGTTTGCTAAGCTTGCTTTTGCAACACCTCTAGTGATTACCTCACAAGCTTCCTCTCAAGGTGTAGAAACCCTGAGTGACTAGATCTCTCTCTCGAGAAATCTGAGTGTCTTAGTTATGAACTAGACACCCCTATTTATAGTGGTTTGGTTGTCCCAAACCTCTTAGGAATATATTTCCTTATCTAAGAGTATTTCTTTAAAAAGAATCCTTCTCTATATAGGAATTCTTTCCTAAATAGAGTTCTCCCCTCAGTTAACTTGAGGTCGACTAAGTTCCTAAAGAGACTAGGATACACCTGTATCACCTATGGGAAAGGGCAAATCAGTTGATTTGCCTGGCCACGTGGCCAGGCAAATCGTGTTTCGCACTACGGTGCAGTAGAAGAATCTAACGGTCGAGCGATTTATTTTATGTCGAGAATGTGTCTCTCGACGTAGAGACAGTGTCTCTCGATGTCGAGAAAGTGTCTCTCGACAGTTAGATAGTGTCTCTTGCGTAGGTCATACTATCTAGTATAAATAGTGGACATTCAACTTCTTCTTCTTCAACCTCTTCTTCGTTCTTCTCTTCTTCTTCTTCTTCTTCGTTCTTCTGTTCTTCTCGATTTCAGAAAAAAAATATATATATATTATGTCTTCGACTAAAAGAAGAAGAAATGACATTGTGGCAAGAAGTAGTACACAACCTCCTAACGACCGCAACTGAAATATAAATATTCAAACGGAGTTGAATGCCCAGCCCACACAAACAGAAGGTAAAGATGCACCGGGTAGATTGGAGGAGCACATATCAAGCAAACAAACGCGTTTCAATTATACGCCCCTAAGAGAAAACGCAGCCTTGGTGCCATAATACCAAATTAGGTATAGCCCATTGGCAGTCATGGTCTCGCCAAAACACTGGACCCATATTAAGTTGCTTTTCACACCAAATATAGTGTAACAAATGGGTTTGGTGTGGGGATGGAGTGACGTGATTGTTAATCACGTGAAGCACACTACGTTATTAAAAATGATGTTTCAAAGGTAACGTGAAGAAAGGTCGCGTTAGTATAACCGACGTCAAATTAAGTCACGTGAATTGTTAACGTGACTGAACTTCACGTATTGAATATGTTAGCAATATTCACGTGAATTGTTTAACGTGACTGAACTTCACGTATCCTTTCAAATTAAGTCACGTGAATTTTATTAACTTCGCGTAAACACCAAAAACGTTAATAAAAATAACGTTTACTTCGAAACGTGATTCTGTTTGACGTTTACTGAGCAACGTTATTTAAATAACCGTATCAGTTCACGTGATTTAAATTCACGTTAAACAGATATACGTGCAATACAATCACGTTAAAGTGGACGCCAATTATAACACTTGCTGTTTAGTGTGATGGTTGTATTTTTTTGCACCAAAACCCATCTGCAAACCCAAATATAGCACTTGGTGTTTTGGTGAATGGCACCAAGGCTGTGTTTGCTCTAAGTGGGGGATTTACTGATTTGAAGACAATGTACGCCTTACTTCCAGAACCAATAAAAGAAAGGGTCAACCGATATCCATGGAAATCTTTCTACAAGATCGAGACAAAAAACAGCCGACAATGAATAGAGCAGGTGATACTAGAACGTTTTTTGCCATCCACGAATACATTTTATTTCAAGGATTTCGAAGCGGGTAAGTTATGTTTATTTCGTTTGCTTTTTCATATAGTTTACAGGTTTTTTATTAAAATACGCAGCCTTAGAAATAGGAAAACTTAAAATGAAATAAAAATTATTGATTAATCAGGAGTTTTAATTTACATAGGAATTACACCCTCGATTTTTACATGGCGACGGGAATGAAATTTGAGGGACCCAGCGTTCCTTTTGACCAAGTAAGATGGGAGTGTCAGTGTAATTGGAGAACCTTTCTACCCAGTTTGGCGATGGACATGGATAGTAAGCGAAAGGGTCTACGCGCTCGCGGACTATATCTGAAAAACTTAAAGGATTTCTTAGAATTCTATTGTAAGGTCGTTGCCGATGAGACTATTAGACCAGACCCAAGTGAGTGGGATGAGATTGAAAAAATGTTCATTTTATGGGTTCTTGGCCAAGTTTTTTTTTCGAAACGCAAGCACGATGGTTCTGGTTGGTTGGTTAGAAGCGCTTGAGGATTTGAGTGTGGCATCATCATACGACTGGGCCACACCTTGCTTGGCTGAAATATACATCAGTTTGCGTGAGTGCTCGGGAGTCATCAAAAAGAGCTTCAATGGTTTTTGGGGGATAATTGAGGTAAATAACGTCCTTTTGAATTATTCTAATTGTTTATTTTCTTCTAAATTATGCAATGTATATA
>JAJJMA010123953.1:0-10646 GCA_023529015.1 Papaver nudicaule
GAGTATTAGTTCTCATTAAATGCTATGAGACTAAATGGGGAATTTCGAAATTATTATGTAAATGTGCTTTGTGGAATTTCCGAAATTAAGTTTGTCTCATTTCAAAGCTAAAGCCTTAGTCAATATAAATAGGAGTGGTATCTCTCCTGAAAGCTTTATCCCTCTAACCAAGCTCTTCTTCGGAATTGTAAGCTTGTGTTTGTCACTTTTCTTTTCAGTTACCTTTGAGCTTTTTCTCTTGGTCTAGAATTGCGTGAAAGTCTTCTCTTGGGATCGAGAATCCTAGAAGTACCTCTTACGGGAAACTAGTTTATTGTTTACTAGTCTTCTTTGTATTGTACTTGTGTTCTGATCTATCACGTCTATCAAACCTAACGATCTTGTTTATTCTAAGGCCCTTCTCTTCTGATATAAGGCCACTCAAGATCGTTGTGATTAGAACATACTCTTTATCTATTAACCTGGATTTGTCAGCAAGCCGCTTTTAGTTTGTGTGCCTAAACTATAGATATTGAGTGGAATCAAGATCGCTGTTATTGGATTTGTTCTTTGCAGGTACATCGTTCTTCACGGTCATATCATATCGTACTTGCTACAACTATCTGCTTGATTCCAACTGGGACGACAAGGTTGTTCTTTCGGGAGTTTAAGTTTCGAAACCTTGATCGATATCTCGAGGTGTTTATTGCCTAAGTAAACTTAATAACCTCGCTCTTGGTGTAAAAAGACTTCAGTGAAATATATGTTAGTTACCAAGGATATCATCTAGCGATTTGACCTGCCGCTATTTGGTTGTTGTCCATAAGGTTGTAATCATCCGATTGGAGGTCGGGTAGCGATAGTCCTCGCGACGGGCTGTGAGACAACTCTTACGTATGACAGTAACGGGCATCTGTTTACGTAGGGGAGTACATGTGCGTGAACACCTTGTTGTGGTTGGAGGCGTAGGAATACTGAGGGGAAATCTTTGTGACTAATAGTCGTATTAGGGTCATATTGTCTGAACCAGATAGTCCGAAGTCTGAGAGTAGGTGTGTTGGCGGCTTAATTCTTAAGAGTATTCAAAACTGGACTAGGTCCCGAGTTTTTTCTACGAGTTTGCAGTTTCCTCGTTAACAAAATCTTGTGTGTTCTTTACTTTACTTTCGCATTATATTTGGGTCATCTTATATAATTAAAGTATCGTACTTGGTTGATTGACATAGTCTTTCGGATTCTTGTATTGACTCCCTTGTGTGAATCAATCAGATCTGAAGGAGATCTTGTTCTTGAGTTCTTGTTTACAGGAACCAGTCAAGGTTTGACTTATAGGTGGACTAAAATAAAAGATTGGTGGTGTACTCGGTACCCTCGTCTTTTCAATTGGGATCAGAGCAGGCAAACACCTTAAGATCTAACAATCTGTGTTTGGCTCGATCCAACCTATAAGAAAAACATGATAAAGAACACTGATTCATGCCTAGACAACTTGAAACAAAATTCTAAAAATTCCTATTCTGGATCTGCACTTGTTGCAACTTGCAACCACTTCTTCACAAGAAAATTCTGGAGAGTCATCTTCTCGTGGTCATGTTATTACTTCCGGTGATAACTCTTACTACGGATCTGACTTATCTGACTCTGATGCTGAAAGAGAAGCAGATGCTGAATTGGCTAAACTTTTAAAACCCTTAAATATGATCAACTCAGAAAACAAGCGATTGAGATCTGAGTTGACTCATCTAAAGGAAAGCATCAGAATCAAAGATGAACTTATTGAAGAACTGAATAAAGAAAATGAATCTCTAAAAGAATCCGTTCAAACGCTGAAGACTTCTGTTTCAGAAAATCCAGACAACTTCTGTCACCTGCAGTCTCTAATCAATGCATCACACGAATCTGATCAAACCGCACATGTCTCTACTAACTTGTATATTAGGTAAGTGTTTGACAACATCTTATACAGACAAGACCTAAATGAAACCGTTGCTAAAGACTTTATACAGGTTTTAAGTACAAGATTTTGTGTTTCTTCTGAAGAACCTTGTGTACCTAGTGCTAAAATATTGCCATCAGGAAAAAGTCTTAAAAAAGGTAACATTATAGAGAAAAACGAAAATACTGATGTAACTATGGATAAAAGGAAAAACATTCGGAGCTCGTCAAAGGATAAACAAAGCAATCCTAATTCTCAACAGTGGCTCAAGGTAATCAATGAGGTAAGAAACTTAAGAAATGAACTTCATCACATTAAAATCTCTACACCTTATCAGGTTGTTCCTATAATGAGTATTTTTCAAACCGATTTCTCAACAGAACATTTCTGTACATGTTGTATTCAATGCAACTCTGAGAAAGATAGTAAGAATCTTGCTACACACGAGAACCTAAAAAATTCGAAACGAATGTCTCGAAACAAGAAAAGTGTGAAAAAGGAATGTATCCCTTCAGAATCTGTTGTTCTGATAGATTCTGAAACCACTACTGATGAGAAACACGTGACTCCACGTGTAACTACTTAGTCTGTCTTGTCCTTTGCACTTCCTCCATGTACGTGGGTGTCATAGGATCAGTGCATAATATTGTATGTTGTACTATCAGTAGCTAGAAACATTTTTTTTTTAAATGCGTTATTTCTCCTTCATTCGAAATCATCTCAATCAATGAGAGTAATTAAAAATAAAGGAAGATATATATGCGAATAACTATTTAAAAATTAATTAAATATTTTTTTTGTTTCGAAACCCTCTGATTCCTAATAGGTAGAATATCATTTTATATCCTTTATTTCCTAAGAATCTGATTTCAAAATCAGCTTATGTTTGGTAGTTATGGATTTCCGTAATAACTTCCGAACCATATTAAGGAAATATACCCTAAATAGTAAAACAGCAGGGTTCGAATCTCACTCCCTATTTATAGAGAACTAGACTAGAACAACTTCGAAACCATTTCATACCTCTTCCTTATTCTCTAAGAAGAAAAAGCATGGTTACGAAAACCTCTGCTACTATGGAAGGATTTGATATTAATAGTATTTTTACTAATTAAAAGGTTGAAGACTTGTTCGACAAACCCTTCGAGCTTGATGAAGAATATTTGACCAACTCCTGTCACATAAAACTTGCTGAAGATGTGAACAATATTGTCGCAATGATTTCCACTGATAGTGTAGTTGATCTTTTCGATCATTACAAAGTGATTAAGGAACAAGTTGATCTAAATACTAGGGAGCTAGAATTAATGAGGTTTCGTCTCGATCGTGCATGTGAAAATATAGAAACCTTGATGAAGCTGTTCAAGAAACTTCTAGAATACAGTCCGCAGGAATCCTCAACCAATGCTGAATAGTCTTTGTATGACATATCTAGAGTTTTGGTCTTCTATAGAGTCTTCCCTATGTTTCGAAACCATTATGAAATAAAATAAAAAGGTTATTAGTAGATTTTTATTTTCTTTTGTTATTTTCAGTTTCGAAAAACATTAAATAAAATTGTTATTATTTACTTGCGTCTGATTCGAATCTGTCCATGAAAATTAATTGGAAATTTTTAAAAAAAATGTGTGTGTGTTGTATTTGTTCACGCAGTTTCGAATCAATTTTCTGAAAAATATAAAAAGTAGAAAAATCAGGAAATCTAAATAGTACGTGAGTTTCGAATGCAACATTGAGTTAAATATTTCCGAATCTATTATGGATGTACGTTGCAGGTTATCAAGATAATTATTTATCTCCTATGGAGCTGATCTTTATTGTATTAATATCTTGATATCATGTGCCTCCTTATGTTTGTGGTTGTTATGTTTGTACTAACGATTGTGTTGCAGGTATGAGTATAACTATGTAAGGAGGATATGGATTTTATGCTAGTCACAATACTATTGGACATCCTTGTGTCTTTTTGACTAGGAGTTATAGTATACGCATTAATCAATGGTCTTGGTATAATCTAGTATGACTACGAACGTGTTCGAAAACCCAAAACCAAGTCTAAGTCTTTCTCTGGTAAAGACTGTTCCATTGTTCTCATGTCCAAGGGAATGACAACCAACGGGGGAGAGTTCTTTTGTGAACTTGTGCTTAATAGAAATATATCTTTAGGGGGGCGTGGTTGTGGAATATATAGGGAATATAATTGTTATCTGCTTATATCTTTTGTATTTCCTGACAGGTTGCTTGAGCTTATCATATATATATATATATATTGTGTAACTCGTCGAAATGTTGACCCGTGTGATTGCGATCATTCTTATATGTTGAATCGAGTTCTCTGAACTTGAGCATTTATCTCGCAATCAGATATTTTCGAGACCCTTTGTCAATTATTTTTGACAAAAGGGGGAGAAATATTGATAGCTTGACTTCAGTCAGTGCTTGGTCTTTGACAAAGCAGTGTCATATGGGGAGAAAAATGCCTGCGCGTATATTGAAAAATGAATGAAAGCATGAACTAAGGGGGAGTAACACTTGATGTTACTAGCACTGTAGATTTTCGCGTTATGCTACAGATGATAACAATACGTCGGAGAATTGATAGACATCCGAACTTACATTCAGGGGGAGTAAGTGTATTGGTTATCAGAATTTTTCAATAGTACATATATTGTTTGCAGACTGACATATTTTGCAGGTACTATTGGTGTGCTGTTAAGCTAAGTAGAAGAACTCGAAGCGTAGAACTTAGGTTTGAAATTTCTCGTTCATCTATGTAAAGAATTTTTGTCACTAAAATTGACAAAGGGGGAGATTGTTAGAGCATGGCTCGGTCAACCTCACTAAGTATTGGTATGTCAATCTTAGTTGTCAAATTTAGTGATCAAAACTCGACCGCTAAACAACACACAATTAGGTGAAGTCATGTGAGAGTTAGCTTTAGGTTGTGGAAAATTTTGGTAGGATTTAGAATCACTGGTTGAAGAGTTGAAGAAAGACTGAAGATCAAACGAAGACATTTGGCTTCATCATTCAACAGGTTAGTGAATCTAAATAACGCGATTCCAATATCTTTTACACTTGTGCTACTAAAGACATAAACATAACACTCAGCTTGAGCTTTACGTTGTGACTTGATCACTTGTGATCAGTGTGTCTTATGATAACTCCGCTTTACCGCTTGCGGTATTAGTGTTGTAGTTATGACGTTCCAATATTGCTTAGAGCTTTCTTTTCTTCTCCGTCTCTAAGTTAATATAAAGGTTTTTCCTAATACCTTTTCGAGTTCGATATAGCAATGTGATGTTATCTCGGTAGTACTACGAGATTTGATCCATCATAGAATTGTGTCTCTTCTTACCTAGTCTGGCTCTGTCGGATTGATTGAATATATTTATATGAGCCAATGTAAGAGAGATCGTGACTCACACTTATGTTGTGTAGACTCGAAATACTGCTTTTTCTGAGATTCGAATATGACGTCTTGGTTTGGCTCTGAACTCTGAAGTTCTGAATCATTCATTTGATTCTGTATATGAACATCTTGTATGCCATATCTCACTTCTGGATTCCGAAATCATATTTGTGTATCTCAACTTATGAATTTTCAATGTTCGAAACCTCAATGTAGGTTTTGGTAAAACTAAACAATGATTTCGAAACCATAATCTGGTTTTCGCATTCATAAGCTATTGGTCCGAAACTTAAATATTGTGACCAATGAGATATAACAGATTCGTAACTATGTTTGTGGGGCTGACAATGACTTGAGAATCAAGGCCAATGTGTCTTGACCATGCGAGTTCTAAAAGGTCGAAAAGACCCTGGGATCTCCTAAAGGTTTATGTGAACCGGGAAATATATTCTTGTGCGTCTAGGCTAAAAAGGTGTGATGCTGAAACGATTCTCGACCACACGGACTCTAGAGTTCGACACCAAACATTTGTGAAGAATTACATATGTTTTTCTTGTTTCGAAACCTTAACCAAGGTTTTGTCAAACAAAATCTAGATTTCGAAATCAAGCTTTAGGTTTTGCTATGTGGAAACTTGATTTGGGAACCTTAATATGGTTCTGGTCATATAATGAACTTTAGGTTCCGAAACCTTAATTTGGTTTCTGCCAAAACAGATGTACGTTTTGAAACCTTAATATGGTTGACTCGGAATGCGTAACTTCGAAGTTCAAACTCTATCTTTTTGATTTGTGCTTCAACGAATTAATGAGTTTGATATTATCGGTTTGAAGTTTGAATTCGTTCATCTTCAATGTACAACTAAGTGGGATTGAGTCATCATCTGAAATATGGTTAGTCGTTCTAGTTAGTAGACACATGATTTTGGATCAATATTGTATGTGATTAAATCTTCGTATGATATACTACTCGATCAAATATTCATTTGATGTTTTGATTTGAATTCTTGGATATCATTAACGTGACATCTATATTGGAATCAAGAATTTAGGAGATTTAACATGTTGCTAGTTACTCGTGGAATCTCGCACCGTACTTCCAATGATATATCTTTTTGCGTGATTCGGAATGTCTGAACCTATGTGTTGACTTAAGCTTAACACACAAGGCGTTGTCCACGTTTGTTATGATACGTTTATGCGGAACGTTGAACCAGATCCCACTTCCACCTAGGTTCGTCTGGTTAGCCCAACAATACCAAGGAAGTAATGTCGACATTATTAAAGCTGGTGACCACATTTGGAAGTAATAATATCTAAGGAGATTTTTGAAACTAAGGACACGTTTTCGAATTGAGATCTTACCCAGGGATCATATTTGGTAAGCGCTATATTTCGAATTAAAAGAAATATCCAAATATACCTTAAGATATTATTTTCTTTGATTGCTCTTGGCTAAACATCTTTCGATAATATATTTTCTTTATGGAATATATTTTTCTTAAATGTAAAATGCTAGAGTATTAGTTCTCATTAAATGCTATGAGACTAAATGGGGAATTTCGGAATTATTATGTAAATGTGCTTTGTGGAATTTCCGAAATTAAGTTTGCCTCATTTCAAAGCTAAAGCCTTAGTCAATATAAATAGGAGTGGTATCTCTCCTGAAAGCTTTATCCCTCTAACCAAGCTCTTCTTCGGAAATGTAAGCTTGTGTTTGTCACTTTTCTTTTCAGTTACCTTTGAGCTTTTGCTCTTGGTCTAGAATTGAGTGAAAGTCTTCTCTTGGGATCGAGAAGCCTAGAAGTACCTCTTACGGGAAACTAGTTTATGTTTACCAGTCTTCTTTGTATTGTACTTGTGTTCTGTTCTATCACGTCTATCAAACCTAACGATCTTGTTTATTTTAAGGTCATTCTCTTCTGATATAAGGCCACTCAAGATCGTTGTGATTAGAACATACTCTTTATCTATTAACCTGGATTTGTCAGCTAGCCGCTTTCGGTTTGTGTGCCTAAACTATAGATATTGAGTGGAATCAAGATCGCTGTTATTGGATTTGTTCTTTGCAGGTACATCGTTCTTCACGGTCATATCATATCGTACTTGCTACAGCTATCTGCTTGATTCCAACAGGGACGACAAGGTTGCTCTTTCGGGAGTTTAAGTTTTGAAACCTTAATCAATATCTCGAGGTGTTTATTGCCTAAGTAAACTTAATAACCTCACTCTTGGTGTGAAAAGACTTCGGTGAAATATCTGTTAGTTACCAAGGATATCATCTAGCGATTTGACCTGCCGCTATTTGGTTGTTGTCCATAAGGTTGTAATCGTCCGATTGGAGGTCGGGTAACGATAGTCCTCGCGACGGGCTGTGAGGCAACTCTTGCGTAAGACAGTAACGGGCGTCTGTTTACGTAGGGGAGTACATATGCGTGACCACCTTGCTGTGGTTAGAGGCGTAGGAATACTGAGGGGAACTCTTTGTGACTAATAGTCGTATTAGGGTCATATTGTCTGCACCAGCTAGTCCGAAGTCTGAGAGTAGGTGTGTTGGCGGCTTAATTCTTAAGAGTATTCAAAACTGGACTAGGTCCCGGGGTTTTTCTACGAGTTTGTAGTTTCCTCGTTAACAAAATCTTGTGTGTACTTTACTTTAGTTCCGCATCATATTTGAGTCATCTTATATAATTAAAGTATCGTACTTGGTTGGTTGACATAGTCTTTCGGATTCTTGTATTGACTCCCTTGTGTGAATCAATCAGATCTGAAGGAGATCTTGTTCTTGAGTTCTTGTTTACAGGAACCAGTCAAGGTTTGACTTATAGGTGGATTAAAATAAAAGATTGGTGGTGTACTCGATACCCTCATCTTTTCAAATTGGATCATTGAGGGGCATGTTCTCAATGATCCGTATAAATAGAGACCCTCTGTCACCAAAGAGGGGATCCCAAGTTGTTCATGTCAATAAAAAATAACTTAACTCTTATCTTGTCTTCCTTACTTGCGTTAGTATTAGTTGGGTATGTTGTTTGGTATTTACAACAACTACACACAATATACCCAGGAGCAGGAAAAACTTTGCAATTAAACGTGCTGGGCCGGGAGTAATCCAGGGATGGGTGACCTCCCGAGAAACTGCTGCTGGATGACCGCAACGGTGCCAGTTGAAAATCCCACACTGCGGGATGACCAAAGTAGTCAAGTGGGGACAATATTGGTGGAAGATCGAGTCATTAAAATTGGTATTAGAGCCGACGACGGGTCACCCGTCGAGGGTGAGAGAGTAAGCTGTAGGAGTTTGTATAGGTAGCTCGTCTCATGAGAGGCAGGGAACGTGGGAGGCCTGGGGTTTGAAAAATATATTTCAGGAAGTGGGGACGGCTTAAAGTGGTGGTATTGTAATACCATGATTTGGCTAAAGGGGCATAAAATATTTGTTTGCTTCGGGGCAAAAAAATCTCAGGACCGGCCCTGAGAATGATATCAGGTAAATTTCTTAGAGATGATGACAATAAATGATTGTATGCTCTATTTAGCTCACCAATAGTTTTACAAATCTAATATATTGATTATCATATCATATCTGATGGCAACGTTTCGAACACATATACCACGATGTATTAACTTCTCGTAACATGTAACTCTATTATTGCTTTTGAGCTCAAACTCACAAATAGTTTTAGCTTTGCACCTAGCTCATTTGGCCTTTGCTCATCATTTACCAAAATTGGTTTAGAGCATGGCTCGGTCAACTTCACTAAGTGTTGGTTAGTCAAGCTTAGCTGTCAAGTTTAGTGATCAAAACTCGGCCGCTTGAAACAAACATAAGTAAAGACTTCATTAAGTTAGCTTTAGGTTGTGAAATATGATTGGGTTAGATTTAGAGTCACTACTTGAAGAAACGAAAAACATTGAACATCAAACGAGAATATTTGCCTTGGCATTCAAGAGGTTAGTGAATCTAAATAACACGATTTCATTTATCTTTTACACTTGTGCTACAAAGACAAAATACAACTTAATACCCGCGCGTCTTAAGAAATAACTCCACAATATTGCTTGCGGTATTCGTTGTCGTAGTTATGACATTTCATATTGCTTAAACTTTGTTTTCTTCTCATCTCTAAGTGATATAAGGTTTTTCCTAAAACATACGAGTCTGATAATAACAGTCTATATGGATGTTGTCTTCGTAATCTCACGAGATTTATATTCATTATAGTGTTGTATCTCGACTTTACCTTGTCTATTGATTTATATTGTTAGTACGTATTTCTATATGTACTAAAGTAATCGAAATCGTGACTTACACTTTTGTTGTGTAGACTCGACATACTACTTTTCTGAGTTTGAAAACTATATATGTATTATAGAGTTCGAAATCATATATATTTGATTTTGGACATATGAGATCTAGATAAGCCATATGACTATTAGATTTCGAATCACATTCCTAGATTTCTTTCTTATGGATATTAAGTTCGAAAACCATTGAAAAGCTTCTACAATGTGTGAAAGCATTAGAACATAAAATATAAAATGTGAAATACCTTTTTAGAGACTTGTTTAGTATGGAAGAATCGACGATGATTTGGTTTTAGCATCGACGATGAAAACTGATAAGTATGTATTTTAATGGTTTTCGTTCAATCCGCAGGAATTTGAAGGAAAAGAAAAGGGTAAGTTGGTTTTGTTTTGAAAATCAAGTTTAGGTGTAAATTAATATTAAGAAAAAGGGTTTATAGAACCCTTCGCCTAGGTCATTGAATGAATATGATAACCTCGAATTAGTTCATTCAACCTTTAATTTAGCAAGGTTAATTAAGTCGAAATATCAAATTTAGTTTGAGAACATAATTTCACATCAACTAACAAAGAGTAGTCTAGTTGACCAAAAAAACCGACTCTTATACCTGAGATCAGTGGATCGAATCTGCGCTCTAGAGTTTGGAGATATCATGAAAATAAGTTACCAGGGATTAATTTATGCTTACACCTTGGCACCAAATTGTTCCCCTTTAAAACTGTTTAGCCGTACTAGGTTAAGTTATCCCCCCGGGTCCCGACAACCTCAACTGAGACTATTCTCAACTCTCAAGCACCTAGTTCCCACTTACATCCAAGTCCTTGAAAAGTAACCTCAACTGGGTGCTCAATCTTCAGAATCTAGACAGACTTGTTCCATCAGAAACCCAAAACCGATATCACCCTCCCTTCTGAATTCTCTGTCCGTGGGTGCGCGCTACTGCTGAACTTTAGGGTTAGGGTTTCGATCTTTTCTTCTTCCTCTTCCAGGTACTTTTATGCTTTTCTCTAT
>JAJJMA010123972.1:0-10236 GCA_023529015.1 Papaver nudicaule
AAGAAAAGAATTCTTCTTAAAAGAAAAGAATTCCTCTTAATATAGAGATTAGATTTAGGTATGTGACAGATTTCTTCATTGTGTTAAGTTACTTCTGCCATGTGTCAAATGCTATATAACAACCCCACTACAAAACCCTCAAATTCAAACGGTCTAATCCCTCTTTCTCCCTATCTTCCTCTCTCTATCAAGAAACCAAACCTAAAAGAACACATCCGAAAGTTGGGGTTTGATGATCAACACATTAACAATGAGTTCTAGAGAACTTCAACGAGAGATTGATCGAGTCTTGCAAGGAGTTCTTGAAGTTGTTTAGATTCTTGACAATAATTGGAGCAAGGTGTGATTTTTTCTTCGAATTTTCTTGGGATCTCATTTGTTTATTATCAATCTTTTGTTGACGATTCTCAGATTCTTTGTGATTTTCTTAGTTTTACAATTCTACAATGGAAAAGGCGTTGAGGGAGATTTGAGTAAGGGGATTAAGAAACTTCAGAGATACGGAGATCAATTTGATACATGGATTCAGTCGAGCATTATCAAGAATAAAAAGGTTAGTCGGCTTGTTTTTATTCTTTACTCGAACCTTTTGAAGGAGAAGAAGTTCAATCTTGTTGAGTTAGGACCCTAACACCATATTAATAATATAAGTAGTACCTCCATTTCATTTATCTTGTTTTAAGGTTGCAGATTGATTATTTTGTTTTCATTTATCTTTGAGTTGGAACCCTAAAACCAGATTAATAGTAGAAGTAATATATCCATTTCATTTATTTTGTTTTAAGGTTGCAGATTGATTCTTTTGTTATCATTTATCTCGATTTCATTTTTTTTTCTATTTCTCATAATGTGTATTCTAATTGTCTAATACATTATATGACCTTGGATGAACAGATTTTACTTAATCTGGAGTAGACCTTTAATTTTGCGATTTTATGTTTAGATCAGTGCTTCTTATGAGCAGGTTCTGCTGGATGCTATCGCAAGATTATTGAGTGTGAAAGGAAGAGATTAAATGTTTGCAAAAAGGATACCAAGAGTGAAGTCTTTTGTGAAAAAGAGGTTGGACAACAACCCCATACAGTAAGGTTTTTTATTGTCATTTGCTTAAACGATCAACTATAACAAAGGTTGTAGGGGTGAAAACCCCTCGGACCACGTGTCTCGCATCCAAGAAACCAAACCACACCGAAGGGATTAAGCAGCGATGATTCGGACTGACAAAGGAAGAGAAGCTACACATGGGCGAAGTAAAGACTCGGGGAGGAAAGGATTCGGACAACGTCAAAGGGCCGAAGCTCGAGATTCAGCTTCGGAGTGTAAACCGCCTTACTCGACAGAAACTGACACCACCACGATTGAGTCTTTTGTCTTTATTAGCTGTAAACCACCCAAGCTCGGCCTATATAAGGCGAGCTTGGAAAACGTTGTAAGGGTTGGATTCTTGTTTTGGAGGAGCCTAAGTAGCGAGAGAGAGATTAGGTTTGTAATCTCCTCTGGTTCCGTAGGGTTTAATTCATGTAATCTCAGCATTAGCAATACACAGAAAGTCTTCTTTATCTTATCTTTATTGTTTTACTTAGCTTTTAATTACTGTTCATAGCATCCTCGATGCTGTTCTAACTGTCTTCGGACTGCAAACTACAACTAAATACTGTATGTGCGAGTAGATCTGATGGCTTTGGTACCTTGAGTGCTTATGCAGATTTTCTACTCGTACAGTTTGGCGCTAGAAACAGGGATGATTAAAACAACTTAGGGTTTGCCTGTGAATTTTCGGATTTTCAAATTTTTTGTTTTATCTTCTTTATAATCTTCTCCAATGATTTCTTTCAAAAATTTGTTTTCATGAAAATAGCCCCTGTTTCTTAAGCATCTAAATGACCTTAAAGGCTTTAGTGTGTTTAAGAATTTTTGGAGCATAGCATCAGATGGTAAAGTCATCCATTAAAGAGTTCTTATAACCTCGGTATGATAAAGTAGATCTTCGAGAGACTTTAAAACTCCTGCAGTAAAAAACTCCAAGCGAAAAACCAATTCGTGCAGAATCTCAAAATCCATTTTAAGGTTTTCAAAACCCATGTTATTCTTCAAAATTCATTTTAAAGTTTCAAATATTCATGTTATTCATCAAAATCCATTTTAGGGTTTTCAAAACCCATGTTATTCATCAAAATCCATTTTAAGGTTTCAAATATTCATGTTATTTATCAAAATCCATGATAGGGTCCTAAAACTTCATAATATACATCAAAATCCATTTTAGGGTTTTAAGATTTCATAGTATATGTCAAAATCCATTCTTAGGGTTTTCAAATTTCATAATAAACATCAAATTCATTTTTAGGGTTTTCAAATTTTATAATATACATCAAAATCCACTTTGGAGTCTTCAAATTTCATCATATACATTAAAATCCATTTTAGGGTTTTTTAATATGCGTCAAAGTCCATTTTTAGGGTTTTAAAATTTCTCGCCATAATTGGAAATAAAACTTCATAAAAGGAACAAGACGGAAAGGCATGATTTAGGCTACAAAACAAAATAAACGGTTGAAGATATGTCTAAAAAGGGCAAAAAGGACATTCAGTTTCGTCTGAAAAGTTAGTTGTAGAGTAGATTTACATGGCCGACAAAGTACACTGCGCTAGCCGCCTTGGACCTCACGGGTTTTTTGTTTCTTGATAGGTCACAGTTGAAATGGCTTCCCATTCGGAGCACGCTCCGAAGCAGCGAGTAGGTTCCTCAAAGCAAGGCACCGGATCTTCCAGACAGCACAACACTAGATTCTCAACCAGTAAAGGGTTATCTCCTGAGGTAGCGGCTAGCACAGTCCAGCACCGAGAGCCTGTAAACGAAGACGAAGTGGTGGTAGAGGATTTAGGTCCCGACGGAAACGGATTTCCAGAAATTGAAGAGCCACGACAACAACAAATACAAGAAGAAAATGGTGAAAATGAGGAAGAGGAAAACGAAGAATCGGATCCTGAAAATGAAATGCCCGAGCAACATCCTACCGAAGAAAATACAGTCAGAGCTGAACAATTTAGAAAATTAATCCTGAAAAATAGAAAAATAAGAAAGCTAAAGAAACAGTTGGCCGAGGCCAACAAGAAGGCAGCGGAAAAATCGGCGTCCAATTACAAGGGAGGAGCGAAGGACACTCTCGTCCAAGTAACGCATCTCGGCCGAAGGAACACTCCGAATCTAAAACAGGCACAAAAATCAAGGGAACCAGTAAAGGTCACGGAATCACGGTATCTAGCAAAAAGATCGCACCTCCAGAGTACACAAAAGCAAGCATGCACTCATTCACTGAAGGTAACACAACGAGGAAGGATGCCGAGACACGAGCACTACAACAAGTAATGATGGACCAAATTAAAGCGCTGCGAGCAGAGCTCTTCGACAATAGAATCCAATCAAGTGATAGAATTAAGCTCACTCAAGCAATGAACGATGTAAACCGCTCCCCACTAAGTTTGGAAATCCTTTCGCTACCTATTCCAGTAAAATGCACAATGCCAACCTTTACCTCCATCTTTGATGGTACCGGGGACCCCACTGTACATATCAAGATGTATCTCCGAGTCTTTCTAGCATATGCCAATCGGGACGAAGTCCTTTGCAAATATTTCCCCTCCAGCCTGAAAGGAGAAGCTCTCGCATGGTACGACAACCTCGCAGCTGGCTCGATCTCGTCCTTCGAGGAGCTCTCCAAAGTCTTTATTCTACATTTTTTATACAACAACTCCTCTAAGCCAGGAGTGGAGAAGCTATTTAGCATCCGAGTACGTCCGGGTGAATCAACAAAGAGCCTAACGAGCAGATGGACCGAGCAATGTGTCGAAGTAGGAAATGGAGCCACCGAAAAGGATAAAGTTCGAGCATTCTTAAACGCTCTGGACAAAGATCACCCTCTATACGACAGACTCTTCTCGAAGAACTTGGAAACATTACAGGACCTAAGGAAGTACCAAAAGGAGCGAATCACCCTGGAGGAAATAAAAGAACATGCAGCGCTGGGAAAAGAAACAATTCTAAAGCAGGTCCACTCCATCAACAATTTATCGCTTGAAGAGCGAGGACAAGCAGCAAACACTCACTTCGGAGACATGACAAAGCGAGAAAGACAGGATGACAGTGGTAGATATGGGACCGAAGGAAAATTCGGCGACGGGAAATACCATGATAACCGAAAGTACAATGACAACCAAGGAAACAACCCTCGGGGTGTGTTCGAAGGAAACAACAATCAGCAAGGGCAGGGCAACAGAAAGTTCGGGACGACTAAGCCGGGATTTCCAGCGTTCCATGACAGAAAACTCCCCAAGCTTTGTGTTCCCATTGAAGATGCCCTGCGAGCCATTGAGCAATCTGAATTCGCCGGAGAGATAAGGTATCCTAGGAGCAGAGGCAACCAGCCGAAGCATACCAAGAACTCAAGGGACTATTGCCGGTTCCATAAATTTCATGGACACACCACTGAGAACTGCGTCACAGCGCAGGATCAAATCTACTTCTTTATTACTAGAGGACAATTTAAACACCTTCTGGAGTTGCCACAGCCACCCCCTAATCAACCGCTACCCAAGGAAGAGCAGAAGCATGAGGCATACGTAATCACTATTGATAGAGATATTCCTAGGTTCGGAGCCTGTAACTCGATAGTTCACACGAAAGGATTAGAAGGGATCCAGACCGGGCGTATCCACAAAAGGGACTTGGATGGACAAGAGATACTCAGTGTAGTCACGAGGACTCGTTTGGAGGAATGGCAGAAGCAGCCAGTTTTCTTTTCAGCGGCAGACATTCCCAATGATGGCAGACTGCACAATGATCCTTTGGTTATAACCTTGCAAATGGGAAAGATAGCCATGACAAAAGTATTGGTGGACCCAGGAAGTTCGGTGGACATATTATTTGGACAGACGTTCGACAAAATGAAGGGCAAAAAAGCCGCTCTAGTGCCTTCGGTCTACAATATATTTGGTTTTAATGGAAAACCATCGGTACCTCGAGGAGAGTTAACACTCACAGTTCATGCCAGAAGCGAGAAACATCCAACCTTATTCTGCGTAGTGGACATCGAATCCCCTTACAATGCCATTGTCTGAAGACCCTGGCTGCATAGCATCATGGGAGTTGCATCTACTTTGCATCAAAAGATTCGATTTCCAACGCCAACTGGGATTGCGGAAATTCGAGGAGACCCTTCCGAGGCTCGAGTATGCCATCAAATTGATGTGCAAGCAAGAGAGGCAAGTAAAGAATGCCCGGAACAAATTAAGAGTCCGAAGATATCGGACGAGAGTATTGAACAGTTCATAGCTGACGTCGAAGCCGGGATGCCAAGCACAAAACAAGGAGGCAAAAAGAGCCAGCACCTGGAGAACAGGGAACAATTCGTCGTGGCAGAGTGCAACTTCCAAACCCTGAATGAACAATCAGGCGAGTCCAGTAAAAACAGCAGCGATCAACATGAACCATTATGGGTCGGCCCATTCGTTATTGAAAAGCGCCTCGATAATGATACTTACAGTTTGATCAATCTGAAGGACAGAGACTGAAAACCCCAGTGGAGGGGAGACACTTGAAACACTTGGCTTAGGAAAATAATTCCATTTGTAAGCAACATCCGAAGAGATTAAATAAATGAAAATAGCACTCGTTGATGCAGCTCATACCGAAGTCAAATTCCAAATACCGCAAATACCATCGCAAAGGCTGTAACGCCAAAGGCATAAAACGCCAAACAGGCTGTAACGCCAAAGGCATAAAATGCCAAACAGGCTGTAATGCCAAAGGCATAAAACGCCAAACAATAAAAAAGCCCTCGAAAAGCAGGCACAGAGCCGATGACCATATAACTCGTAAGGGCCCTACGAGTTATATGGCACGGTCCTCTACCCACAAGACACCCCGATAGCGGTGAGCACTTTGAATCAAGGCTACATAAGCCGACGATACATTCGTACTCACTACCAAACGGCCACGAGGAGAAAACGTCCTCGGGCGCCGAGGGGACGATAAATGGGATTAACATCTACCTATAGAGGAAGATGGAACCCCGAGGCAGTTGATTTGCTTGCATACATAAGTAAATTACTCAGCCAAGGGACCTCCTCAAAACAAAAAACAGTCCCGAGGAGGGGCAAAAATATTTTAACAAAAATAAATCCTTTATATATATATATCTGCAAAAAATGCAGGAAATAAAGTGCGAAAGCAAAAAGCACATACACGCAAAAAAAGGAGCGAATACAGTAACAAAAGAAAAACACAGTCGTATAAGCTAAAGGTGTGATCTATCTTTTGAACAATCGGCACCATCACGAGGACCTTCTTCGGAACCCTGACCATCACGGGTCCCCTCGGCGACACTATTCATACTCCTAGAATCACCACCTTGAGCAGCATCGTCGCCGTTGCCGCCATCAGCTATCCTCAAAAAATTTTCCAGTAGGCCCTTCCTTCAAAGCTCTTCTCTAGCTAAGGATGCATAAACTTCCCGCGGGAGCAGATACTCGTCAATAGGAGAAACAAGGTCCGAATCCCGCGCACCAATAGCACCATAAGCAGGGGGTTCAATACCAATGGTCCTAAATAGAAAACGACCATGCTTTCGGCAGGCCCTACTTGTAGCAAAGGCATTGGCAATAGCAGACTGCGAAAGAAGTTCTCCCATGGCCTGACCATGTCTCAACTCATGACGCACGAGGCCAAAGCCGACCACCAGATCCCTTATGCGTGCTTCATGTTTAAGACGCAGTTCCCTTTCCTGGGATAATAGTTTAGTGTGATGTGTCACTTCTTCGGCACGACGCCTGCGTTCCAACTCAAGCTCTTGAGCAACCATAGCCGACTCAGCAGAGCGGTGCTGCCGTTCTTCGAATAATTCTTTGGTCAACCGCTCAACTTTCCTCTCGGCTTCCAACTTCATCTCGGATTCGGTCACCAGTTGAATCGTAGCTTCGTTCCTCGCTACCTCGGCGTCGATAACTTGCTTCTTCAAATTAGCTTCGATGCCTGGGAGCGAAAACAACAAACATAAGAATAACAACACAGTGGCCTAATTAGGGCTGCGGCGTAAAGCAGAAAAGCGAAAATTTGGGTTAGCTCCCTACTCTCTTTAACAACCACATATTCAGTAACTTGCTGCTGACTAGTAAAGCGAGGCACATAGGCATTCTTTCGGATGTCCTCAGAAGTAACGACCCCGCTTTTAGATATCTCTATTCGGTACTCGTCAACAAGAGCTGCAGTCTGAACGTTCGTTTTATTTGCTCGAGCTAGCTCTCGGCATTTATCATTCAAACTCTTACTCAAAGTCTCATTCGCAGAAGTTAGCTCCTTGTTAACATTTTGTTGAGTAGATAGTTGCACCTTTAATCCTCTAACCCTCTCCTCCAATCTATCAATCAAAACCCTATCTGAGGCACTGATTGACCTCTCTAAACGAGCTGCATCTCGCTCTTGTTGCAGTCGATCCACATCCATTTGGAAATAGTAATTTTCTCGAGACAATATTGTATTTCTATTCGTCATTTCCTCAAGAAGGCGCTTGGCTTGATCCACCTTCTGCCTCTCATTCACATAAGTACTCTCGGCCTCCTGCCTTCTCAGCCTATAGTAATTTACATCTTCTAAAGCTCTATCCCTCTCTTCCAACACCTTCGCGAGATCAGCAAGATAGCCTTCGTTGCTTGAAGCAACACAAGACGACTGCCGGCAATTCCGAAGCTGATCAATAGTCAATTGATTCTCCTGAAGTTTTTTCTCTAACTTCTCCAGCTCGCCTTTTCAAATACAAGCAGCAAACCTGTCTTAGGCAAGGCTGCCGAAAACATATGCTCCCACCAAAAGCAAAATAAGAAAATAAGGGACTTACATATAGACTGCTTCTTCGCTTTAGCACTGCGAACTTTCTCCTGGGAAAGCTCCTCCTGCATCCGATGAAATTCTCGTTCGAAATACTCGGTCTCACCAGCTTTATCAAAACTATAAGCCAGAAGACCAGTGGAATGATAGCCGCCCTAGTAAAAAGCGGCAAAATCAGAACAACAAAACAATTCAGTAGCATCAACAAAAGCGTCAAAAACAAAACTCACCGCTTGAGCCATGGCCAAATTCTCCTCATAAGACAAGGGAGGATGACGAATATTATACTCGGCCCGAGGACAATCCCCGCCGAAGAGATCACCAAGCTTTTTGCAGAAATCTGGGTCTACGGGCCGCCCTAAAGGATCCGAGGCATGAGCCTCAAAGCGAGCCGAAACCTCGGAAGTAAATTCACCAGGGCAATAATTATCATACAAAACTTCTTTGAACCTCTCGGCAGTATAAGATTGTTTGTATTTGCAAGCATAGCTCGGGGCGGGCGGAAACACCGAACTTTGAGGAAAGCTGGCGACAAGCTGCATGGCAGGATCCATCTCAATGTATGAACCATCCTCTTGGGGACAAAGGAGGTCCACTGGCGTAATAATCATATCCAAAGGAAGAACAGAAGGTTCTCCAAAATCATTGGCGCAGACTCCTACCGCAGAGGTGGGGGCACTAGTCAAATCCGTCGACACAGAAGTAGTCGAAGGAACAAATTCCGAGGCAGCACTAGCACTCGGAGTCCCAAGGATTATAGCCGAGGCAGAGGCACCACCAACGATGGAGGGAGGAACAGTTCGAGGGCTTATAACATTCACTTCCTCGTTCCCCATTTCAGTCACCTTCGATGTTGAAATTTCCTGGTAAACGCTTGGAGTATCCTTTGGAGGAGTCATAGCAGCTTGGCGACGATTAGTCTGAAACCCCTTCAGCATTACTTGCAAAGCAGCCTTTTTCAGCGGCCGAGGAACTTCAGAATTTCCCCCATAGCTAATCTTCATCAAATCACGACTACGCTTTAAGGCACCTAAAGGCTCTCCCTGCAGATAAGGACCCGTCTTCCTCAGGGAACAAACAGAGGCAAGTATGAATACTTCGGAAAAGATCGAGAAAGTATTTGTTACCTGTTGCATAGTCTCCTCATCAGGCCGAGGACGCTTTAGGGTACCCGAAGACTCAACAGCGACATCCTTTCCCTTGCCCGAAAAAGAGCAAGGCAACCTCCTGTCTTCGTCAGGAAAGCAAATAGAGAACAAGTGTCGAGTCTCAAATTCGTGACCTAACTCAAACTCAGTCCGAACGATGAATCGGCCAGAGTCTTTCCAGCCTCGGAGTATAGGTCCCTTGAGAAGTATAGGCTCCGAAGACCAGTCTTCGTCTAAGGAATAAACTAAAGCTTCGGGAAGAACGTTCTGGCTACCTTGCACCACCCGAAAGCTAACTCCGAAGGGAGCCAACTCATTGTCTACAGTCAGAAAGGGCTTGTAATGCTTAAAGAAGTTTTCGGCATTGTAATAATATCTCGCTGTGGATTCAGCAGGAATGTTATCCTCAGACCGAAGAACCCATTGATTAATAAGATAGATGGCGCTACAGGTAAGTTGCATCACGCCTCGAGGAGGAGAAAGAGAGCAGATAATTTTAAGAAACAAAGGATTATCAGATCGATAGAGAGGAGGAAGTAATCCAGCGATAATTTGATGAACAGTCACTACCAGAACATCTTCGTTGCACTGATACTTTTCGACTAGCGCCGGAGTTAGTCTGGGAGAATCAAGGGACTCAATTCGAAAGCCCCTTTCTTCAGGATATAAACCATTCAACCTTGAAGAAACGGTTTCGATCGCAGAGACAGACGACATAGAAAAAGACGAAAAACAGGAAAGAGGTAGCGCTACCGGTGACGGAAACAGCAGAGGCAACTGGAAAACAAAGGCAGAAGAAGGGAAAATCCTAAAAAAGTCAACTTTATGAAGGAAAAGATCACTTACAACAATGGGTTGAAGAGAAAAGGTCGGAAGAATCGTTTGATATGAAGATATAGGTGAAAGAATTTTCACGAGAAACGGCCGCCGGCGCCAAGGAAGATGAAAACGAAAGGTCTAAAAGATTTTTAGAGGGAGAAACGAAACTTAAATAGTGAAGAAACCGACTCCACAGGTCAGAAGGTGAAAGGCCGCGAGCCTAGGGGAACGTGTCTTAAAGGAAAATCTACACGTGGAAGGCAGTAAGGATACTCGATGAAGAGGTGGCAGGAAAGGGAGTTTCCTCTCCTTGCATCTTCGATACAAGGAAAGGAAAGAGGCAAACTGTAGGGGGTGAAAACCCCTCGGACCACGTGTCTCGCATCC
>JAJJMA010124004.1:666-13114 GCA_023529015.1 Papaver nudicaule
TTGATATCTCGAGTGGTATGCAGATATTGCATGGTTGTATTGAGTTTTAGTAGGCTTGTGTGGTTATGACTCTGTGGCCAACGTGAGTGTGGCGCTTCCGCGGGCCAAGGCCAGGAATTCATGGCGCCATGGATGTGGTGCCATAACTCAGCACCTTGGCCTTGGGACAAGGTTGAATTTTGTGGCGCCATGCATTATGGCGCTACAGGTTTTCGCGGCCTTGGCCATTGGCCAAGGCCAGTTTGTGATGGCGCCAAGGTCCATGGCGCCATGGTCTTTGAAGACCACGGCCTTGGCCTTTCGCCAAGGACAGACTAGTTTGTGGCGCCATGGTCCAAGAAACCACGGTCTTGGCCTTTGGCCAAGGCCAAACTGTTGTGGCGCCATGAATCATGGCGCCATGGTCTGGGGAGACCCGACCATTGGCCTTTGGCAAACTTGGTTGCGGCGTTCTTATCTGCGCTTGTGCTATGGCGTATGCCTGCGCTTGCGTTGTGCATGCGCTTGTGTTATGGCGCATTTATGCGCTTGTACTACAGCGCGTTTCGAGTCATGGCGTGCTTATCCATGGTATATTAGACCATTCTGTGTTTAGAGTGCGGCCTGCTTTAAGCGTGTTTAGGCTGTTGTATGCCTCTCAGAGAGCTCTGGGCAGGCCTGGAGCTGCGGTACTTCTGAGGTTTTCATTGGGACTCGGATGTCGAGTCGTATTTCGAGGAGGAAACCCGAGAGGGTGCGTCTCCGTCTCTACCGAGATTAGGCGAAGGCCTGAGGTCTTTAAATATCGAGGAGGAAACCCGAGAGGGTGCGTCTCCGTCTTGACCGAGATTCGGCGAGGGCCTGAGGTCTTTAAATATCGAGGAGGAAACCCGAGAGGGTGCGTCTCCGTCTTTGACCGAGATTAGGCGAGGGCCTGAGGTCTTTAAATATCGAGAAGGAAACCCGATAGGGTGCGTCTCTATCAATTCTCCACCATAGTACCAGTGAGCAATTTAGTTCTGATGCCTACGAACTCGAAGCGATGTCGACATGAAATAAATTGGTGGTTTTATGTGTTGGTGGGATGAATAGGCAATCACACTACAATATCATTCTCTCAACTCGGAAGTTATAAGAGGGAACTCGTAGAGCTATAGATATCTGCCTGAGTAGGCAATCGCCTCTTGGCAAGGTATAACAGAAGGAGATTTTATGATTTTATCCCTTCTCTGTTTTTCACAATCTACACCTTGATCGATATCTCGAGGAGTTTATTTCCTAAGTAAACTCAATATCCTCGCTCTTGGTCTGAAAAGACTTCGGTGAAATATCTGTTAGTTACCAAGGATATCATCTAGCGATTTGACCTGCCGCTATTTGGTTATTGTCCATTAAGGTTGTAATCGTCTGATTGGAGATCGAGTTGCGATAGTCCTCGCGACGGGTTGTGAGGCAACTCTTGCGTAAGACAATAACGGGCATCTGTTTGCACAGGGGATTACATGTGCGTGACCACCTTGCTGTGGTTGGAGGCGTAAGAATACTGAGGGGACATCTTTGTGACTAATAGTCGTATTAGGGTCATATTGTCTGCACCAGCTAGTCCGAAGTCTGAGAGTAGGTGTGTTGGCGGCTTAATTCTTAAGAGTATTCAAAACTGGACTAGGTCCCGGGGTTTTACTACGAGTTTGTAGTTTCCTCGTTAACAAAATCTTGTGTGTACTTTACTTTACTTCCGCATTATATTTGAGCTTTCAATTATACTTAAAGTATCGTACTTGGTTGGTTGACATAGTCTTTCGGATTCTTGTATTGACTCTCTCATGTGAATCAATCAGATCTGAAGGAGATCTTGTTCTTGAGTTCTTGATTACAGGAACCGGTCAAGGTTTGACTTATAGGTGGACTAAAATAAAAGATTGGTGGTGTACTCGGTACCCTCGTTTTTACAATTGGTATCAGAGCAGGCAAACACCTTAAGATCTAACAATCTGTGTTTGGCTCGATCCAACCTATAAGAATAATCATGAATAAGAATAATGATTCCAGTTCAGTCAACGTTCCTTCAAGATTTGACGGGAGAAAGTATCTATGGTGGAGATCTGCCATGAAAACTTATCTTATGTCTAAAGATTTTGGCATATGGTTTTATATTGTCAAAGGATATACTCGACCAAAACTAAGAGGTTCACTCCTTGAAGTTAAAGATTTTCTAAACTATACGGTTGAGGAAACGACAGAAGAAAAGAAAAACCTTGATGGTTTGAACATCATTTTCAATGCAGTCAATACCAACTTACAGTCCCATACCATCTATTGTGAAACCTATAAAGAGGCATGGGATACATTGGAAACTGTATCCGAAAATGATTTCTCTGAAAACAAAAAGAAACTGCTTGACCTATCTCTGGAATGTGAAAAACTGAGACAGTATCAAAATGACCTTGATGCTAAACTAATATCTTCTGATCTTAGTGCATATACGACATTGTCATCCGAATCAACTCACTGTAGTCCAAAATTGGATTGGGGAGATGAATGTTGTTCTGATAAAGATAAAGCTTCTGTGGTCGCTGATAATGGTGAGTCTCTTTGCTTACTTGCTGAAGTAGAAACCTCCTATGTGGATAAAAGTGATTCCATTACTATTACAAAATCCCTTGAAGAATTAGATAATCTCAAATCAGAAAATCTATGTCTCAAGGATCAACTGGCATTATGTGAGAAGACTTTATCCAACAAGACTAATGAACTTGAAAAACTTCGTGATGAGTTCGCTAGAACCGTATCTTTGAAGGAGAGAAAAATAGAAATGTTATACCGTGATCTTCAAAGACTATCAGGAAGTTCTCAAAAAGTCTATGCTATGATGTTTGATCAAAAGTCCTTTGGAGACTCTAATGGTCTTTGATTCAATACTCAACAGACTCATAGTGGAAACTCAATGAGCATGACAAGTTCCTACTTGGAAGGAAAAAGTCCTAATGCGATTGATACATTTTGTAATTTATGTGGCTATAACTCTCAGTGTCGTGAATCCTGTCTGGACTCCTCCAAGAGTTTTCATTTCATTTCCTCACTTCGAAAATGTTTGAAGGAAATCGAAAAGGAACTGACTAATTACAGCAAACAATGTAATAAGACTCATAATAATTCCAAACACGCGAAAAATAGAAGAAGAAATAAGTCTAGATCTTCAAATAATCTTGCGAATCCAGGAGAGACTTTCTCTCTCAACTAGTTTCGAAGATAAACGTCCAAAGTTTTCTCACCTATATCAATAAATAAGAGAAAACAAAATAAAAGTATTTAGAGTAATTATGTTTACAAAATAAGCATTAAAATAGACTACTCGATCTCAAGAAAAATTCTTACCAGATTTTTTAAAATCGATATCTTTTGTTTCGAAATAATTCGAAATATTCTTTCCCTGTTATGCACATACATTCGAAACATTACACCCTATTATTTTCGGAAACTTATCATTTTCGAAAGTAATTTCCTTATCTGTGCATCGTAAACCAATATAAGATGTGTATTTCGATATCATCTTATACATCTCTTCTTAAAAAGCTTGTAAAACATTAATGAAGAACATGGAATTGGGTAAAGATGCCGATATTGAAGAATGGGTTGTTTATGACTCGAATCAGGAAACTGAACTCACAAATTTTCGGAGTGAGAAACATGTAACCTATATGATTGCTAACATTGGTGGAAAGAAGAAAGACTTGATTCAAGTCGATCTTTTTGGAGAGATGCTGCATGATTTTGAAGTAGTCAAAAACCAACTCGAAGTAACTTTCAAAGAACAAAGCAAACTAGAAGAGTGCTTGGGAGATCTCTGCTCCCAGATGGTGTTTCTCAAGAGTTATGCTAATCAAGTTATTAACAAAAAAGCTTGTCAAGTGAGTCACTTAGAAACATTGAGGATTTGATAAAAACTCTTGATGTGGATCAAGAAACTCCTAATGACATTTGAGAAGTTTATAACCACTAGTTGCTTCTATGTAAAAGTTATAAAGGGTTCAAAAGAATATTATGAAATAAAATAAAAAGATTATTAGGTTTTTGATTTCTGTTATTTTTCTGTTTCGAAAAAGTATTAAATAAAATTATTATTATTTATTTGCGTCTAATTCGAATCTGTTTATGAAAAGTAATCCGAAAAATTAAAAATATGTATGCTGTATCTGCTCACGCAGTTTCAAATTATTATTCTGAAAAATATAAAAAGTAGAAAATCAGAAAAACTAAAATAGTGCGCAAGTTTCGAATGCAACATTGAGTTAATATTTCCGAATCTATTATGGATGTATGATGCAGGTTATCAAGATAATGCTTTTATCTCCTATGGAGCTGATTTATAAATGTTTTAATATCTTGATATCATGGGCCTCCTTATGTTTGTGGTTGTTATGTTTGTGCTAACGACTTTGTTGCAGGTATAAGTATAACTATGTAAGGAGGAGATGGATTTTATGCTAGTCACAATACTATTGGATATCCTTGTGTCTTTCGACTAGGAGTTATAGTATACGCATAAATCAATGGTTTTGGTATAATCTAGTATGACTACGAACTTTTCGAAAACCCAAAACCATATTCTAAGTCTTTCTCTGGCAAATAATGTTCCGTTGTTCTCATGTCCGAGGGAATGACAACCAACGGGGGAGAGTTCTTTTGTGAATTTATGCTTAATAGAATATATCTTTAGGGGAGCGTGGTTGTGGAATATACAGGGAATATAATTTATATCTGCTTATATCTTTTATATTTCCTGACAAGTTGCTTGAGCTTATCATATATATATATATTGTATAACTTGTCGAAATGCTGACCCATGTGATTGCGATCATTCTTATATGCTGAATCGAGTTCTCTGAACTTGAGCATTTATCTCGAACCCAGATATTTTCGAGATCCTTTGTCAATTATTTATGACAAAAAGGGGGAGAAATATTGATAGCTTGACTTCGGTCAGTGCTTGGTCTTTGACAAAGCAGTATCATATGGGGAGAAAAATGCATGCGCGTATATTGAAAAATGAATGAAAGCGTGAACTAAGGGGGAGTAACACTTGATGTTACTAGCACTGTAGACTTTCGCGTTGTGCTACAGGTGATAACAATACGTCGGACATTGATAGACATCCGAACTTACATTCAGGGGGAGTAAGTGTATTGGTTATCAATATTTTTCAATAGTACATATCTTGTTTGCAGACTGACATATTTCGCAGGTACTATTGGTGTGCTGTCAAGCTAAATAGAAGAACTCGAAGCGTAGAACTTAGGTTTGAAATTTCTCGTTCATCTATGTAAAGAGTTTTTGTCTTTAAAATTGACAAAGGGGGAGATTGTTAGAGCATGGCTCGGTCAACCTCACTAAGTGTTGGTATGTCAAGCTTAGTAGTCAACTTTAGTGATCAAAACTCGACCGCTAAACAACACACAATTAGGTGAAGTCATGAGAGAGTTAGATTTAGGTTGTGGAAGATTTTGGTAAGATTTAGAATCACTAGTTGAAGAGTTGAAGAAAGACTGAAGATCAAACGAAGACATCCGGCTTCATCATTCAACAGGTTAGTGAATCTAAATAACGTGATTCCATTATCTTTTACACTTGTGCTACAAAAGACATAAACATAACTCTCAGCTTCAGCTTTACGTTATGACTTGATCACTTGTGATCAGTGTGTCTTATGATAACTCCCCTTTGCCGCTTGCGGTATTTGTGATGTAGTTATGACGTTCCATATTGCTTAGAGCTTTCTTTTCTTCTCCGTCTCTAAGTTATATAAAGGTTTTTCCTAAAACCTTTTCGAGTTGGATATAGCAATGTGATGTTATCTCGGTAGTACTACGAGATTTGATCCATCACAGTATTGTGTCTCTTCTTACCTAGTATGGCTATGTCAGATTGATTGTATATACTTGTAAGAGCCAATATAAGAGAGATCGTGACTCACACTTATGTTGTGTAGACTCGAAATACTGTTGTTCAGAGATTCAAATATGACGTCATGGTTTGGCTCTGAACACTGAACTTCTGAATCATTCATTTGATTTTGCATATGAATATCTTGTATGCCATATCTCACTTCAGAATTCCGAAAACATATTTTTGTATCTCAGCTTATGAATTTTCAATGTTCGAAACCTCAATGTAGGTTTTGGTAAAACTAAACGTTGAATTCAAAACCATAATCTGATTTTCGTATTCATAAGCTATTGGTCCGAAACTTAAGTAAAGTGACCAATGAGATAATACAGATTCGTAACTATATTTGTTGGCTTACAATGACTTGAGAATCGAGGCCAATGTGTCTTGACCATGTGAGTCCTAAAAGGTCGAAAAGACCCTGGGGTTTCCTAAAGGTTTATGTGAACCGGGAAATATATTCCTGTGCGTCGGGGCTAAAAAGGTGTGATGCTGAAACGGTTCTCGGCCACATGGACTCTCAAGTACGACATCAAATATTTGTGTAGAATTTAATATGTGTTTCTTGTTTCGAAACCTTAACCAAGGTTTTGATAACAGAATCTAGATTTCGAAACCAAGCTTTAGGTTTCGCTATATGGAAACTTGATTTGGGAACCTTAATACGGTTATGGCCATCTAATGAACTTTAGGTTCCGAAACCTTAATTTGGTTTCTGCGAAAACAGATGTACGAATCGAAACCATAACATGGTTATCTCAGAATGCATAACTTCGAAGTTCAAACTCCACCTTTTTGATTTGTGCTCCAACGAATTAATGAGTTTGATATTCTCGGTTTGAAGTTTGAATTCGTTCATCTTCAATGTACAACTAAAGTGAGATTGAGTCATCATCAGAAATATGGTTAGTCGCTTCAGATAGGTAGACACATGATTTCTGATCAATATTGTACGTGATTAAAATCTTCGTATGATTTTACTACTCGATCAAATATTCATTTGATTATTCATTTGATGTTTTGATTTGAATTCTTGGATATCATTAACGTGACATCTATATTGGAATCAAGAATTCAAGAGATTTAACATTTTTCTATTACTCATGGAATCTCGCACCGTACTTCTAATGGTATATCTATTTCAGTGATTCAGAATGTCTATTGAACCTACGTGTTCACTTAAGCTTAACACACAAGGCTTGTCCACGTTTGTTATGATACGTTTATGCGGAACGTTGAACCACGTTGGACCAGACCCCACTTCCACCTAGGTTTGTCTGGTTAGCCCAGCAATACGAAGGAAGTAATGTCGACATTGTTAAAGCTGATGACGACATTTGGAAGTAATAATATCTAAGGAGATTTTCGAAACAATAGGACACGTTTAGAATTGAGCTCTTTCCCAGGGAGCATATTTGGTAAGCGTTATATTTCGAATTAAAAGAAACATACAAATATACCTTAAGATATTATTTGCTTTGATTGCTCTTGGCTAAACATCTTTCGAAAATATATTTTCTTTATGAATTATATTTTTCTTAAATGTAAAATGCTAGAGTATTAGATCTCATTAAATGCTATGAGACTAAATGGGGAATTTCAGAATTAATATGTAAATGTGCTTTGTGTAATTTCCGAAATTAAGTTTGTCTCATTTCAAAGCTAAGCCTTAGTCAATAAAAATAGGAGTGGTATCTCTCCTAAAAGCTTTATCCCTCTGCCAAACTCTTCTTCGGAATTGTAAGCTTGCGTTTGTCGCTTTTCTTTTCAGTTACCTCTGAGCTTTTGGTCTTGGTCTAGAATTGCGTGAAAGTCTTCTCTAGGGATCGAGAAGCCTAGAAGTACCTCTTACGGGAAACTAGTTTATGTTTACTAGTCTTCTTTGTATTGTACTTGTGTTTTGTTCTATCACGTCTATCAAACCTTGCGATCTTGTTTATTTTATGGTCCTTATCTTCTGTTATAAGGCCACTCAAGATCGTTGTGATTAGAACATACTCTCTATCTATTAACCTGGATTTGTCAGCAAGCCGCTTTCGGTTTGTGTGCCTAATCTATAGATGTTGAGTGGAATCAAGATCGTTGTTATTTGATTTGTTCTTTGCAGGTACACCGTTCTTCAAGGTCATATCATATCGTACTTGCTACAGCTATCTGCTTGATTCCAACTGGGACAACAAGGTTGCTCTTTCGGGAGTTTAGGTTTTGAAACCTTGATCGATATCTCGAGGTGTTTATTGCCTAAGTAAACTCAATATCCTCGCTCTTGGTGTAAAACAACTTCGGTGAAATATATGTTAGTTACCAAGGATATCATCTAGCGATTTGACCTGCCGCTATTTGGTTATTATCCACTGAAGTTGTAATCGTCCGATTGGAGGTCGGGTAGCGATAGTCCTCGCGACGGGCTGTGAGGCAACTCTTGCGTAAGACAGTAAAGGACGTCCGTTTGCGTAGGGGAGTACATGTGCGTGACCACCTTGCTGTGGTTGGAGGCGTAAGAATACTGAGGGAATTTTTTTGTGATTAATAGTCGTATAAGGGTCATATTGTTTGCACCAACTAGTCCGAAGTCTAAGAGTAGGTGTGTTGGCGGCTTAATTCTTAAGAGTATTCAAAACTGGACTAGGTCCCAGGGTTTTTCTACGAGTTTGTAGTTTCCTCGTTAACAAAATCTTGTGTGTACTTTACTTTACTTCCGCATTATATTTGAGTTATCATTTATAATTAAAGTATCTTACTTGGTTGGTTGACATAGTCTTTCGGCTTCTTGTATTGACTCCCTCGTGTGAATCAATCATATTTGAAGGAGATCTTGTTCTTGAGATCTTGGTTACAGGACCAGTCAAGGTTTGACTTATAGGTGGACTAAAATAAAAGATTGTTGGTGTACTCGATACTCTCGTCTTTTCAACCAATATTACCGGTGATGGGATTTTTGCTAATCGTTGCTGCTCTATTTTGAGCCATTTTTTCTTCAATTCTTCTTGCTCAGCTGGGGAAAAGTTGTTAATAGAGTGAATTTGTTTCACTTTCTCCTTCTTCTGTCGGAGTTTTTGATACGTATAATCTCTGTACTCTTGATGACTAGAGTTACTAGGGCGGAATTCGAAATAACTATAGACGAAAGATAGGTAAAACGTAGACACAAGAACATATTTACGAAGAAAGATAACTTCTCTAGATTATGAACAAGACAATATTACAATTCTCCCTTTCACGCTCACAATCTCACTAAGCTTGCTTTTGCAACACGTAGGTTACCTCACAAACTTCTTCTCTAGATTTACTAGATGCCTACGGTGTCCAAGCTATGAGATAGGCACCTCTATATATAGTGGTTTGGGTTTCCCAAAACCTCCTAGGAATCTATTTCCTAATCTAAGAATTCTTCCTTATAAAGAATCATTCTCTATATAGGAATCCTTTCCTAAATAGAGTCATTTCCTCAATTAACTTGAGGTCGACTAAGTTCCTAAAGATAGAACTTGAACTCCTGTGAGAGTTAGAAATGGAGATTAGGGAACTCGAGAGTTCCTTTTTCCTTGCTGAACCACTTCGCCTTGCTAGGAACTTGACCTTGACATCCAATTAAGAAAGCTTCTTTCCCCCCTTGTCGTGTCTTAGTCACTCTTCGCTCCAAAATGCAATCTTCTTTCAGCGGCTCTTATCGATCAAACCACAAGTCTTCTACGCGCGGCAAGATCATCTTGTCATCCCCTTCATCGTCTAGTAATGGTTGCTCAAACAACTTCAAGTATTGGGCATTAATGACCGAGTACATTCTTAGATAAGGTGGTAAATCGAGACGAAAGGCATTGTCACCAATCTGGTCGAGAATACGAAACGGTCCATACCTCAATGGCTTCAACTTCTTACCTTCCCCCTTCAACCTTTCCTTTCCTAACTTCAACCATACCATGTCACCAACACCGAAATTACAAGGAACAAGATGCTTGTCATGTTTTGCCTTGTATTTGGCTTGTGACTTCTTCAATTGTGCTTCAACGGTCGCATGAATTTGAGAAATTTTCTCCAAGAACTTCTGTGCCTTTTGTCTCTCACTTGCTTCTTTTCCCCCAACTGTTGTATCACTTGAACACACCAAATCGAAAGGACTAGGCGGTAAGTAGCCATAACACGTCTCGAAAGAAGACTTTCCCCGAGAACTGTGAACCGCTCTATTGAAAGCAAACTGTAGATATGGTAGGCTCTCATCCCAAGTCTTAGGATGCTTAGAATTATATCCCCGTAACATGTGAACCATAGTCCTATTGACTACCTCTGTCTGCCCGTCTGTTTGTGGATGAAAAGCTGTACTCTTCTTCAACCTAGTGTCCATCATCCCCCACAAAGAATCCCAAAAGTGACTAAGAAACCGACTATCCCTATCAGAAATAATCGAGGTAGGTAACCCGAAATGCTTCCACACATGCTCAAAAAAGAGCTTTGCTGCACCCGCTCCTGTCACCGTCTTTGTACACGGAATCAATGCAATCATCTTGCTGAACCGGTCAACCACAACGAACAAGTAATCATGACCCGACTTGGTCTTTGGCAATCCACCAAGGAAATCCATAGAAATACTCTCCCAAGGTCTTGATGGTACCGGTAATGGTAGATACAACCCATGTTTTCTGTTTGAGGGTTTAGATGTGCAACACAACTTACAACCTCAGACAAACTTAGCCACATCATCTTGCATCTTCGGCCAAAAGACATAACGTCGTAGGTTAAGTAGCATCTTATTCATCCCGAAGTGTCCAGCGACTCGAGATGTATGTGCTTCTCTCAACCATTTTAATCGATCTCCATCTTCTGGAATGCACAATAGCTGACCTTTGTATAGCAATCCAACTCGGAGTTCAAACTCACCTTTCAAACCACCCTTTACTTTCTCAAACACCTTCGTGAAGTCTTTACTGGATGCGTATGACTCCGCATACTCTTGAGGAACAATTGGCTGAATCCGCATAGCCACCAATAAACTAACTGGCGGTCTTAACAATATATCGGCCAACTTGTTTGTTACTCCCTTTTTGTACTTGATGATTATATGAAATGCCATCAAGTAGGACATCCACTTAATGTGTCGAGCTTGTTGTAACTTGGTTTGTGCATGTAGATACTCCAATGGCTTATGATCCGAGTGCACTACCACTTATTTACCTAAGAGATAACTCTCCAGTGTTTAACACATTGATACAAGGCATAGAATTCCTTGTCGTAAGGTGGATAGTTCTTAATAGCACCCGAGAACAATTCTGAATGGTACTCCACTGGTTTACCATCTTGTAGCAACACTCCTCCTAATGCATAGTTAGAAGCGTCTGACTCAACTTCAAAAGTACGTTGTAAATTAGGTAGAGCTAATACCGGTGCTTCTGAAATCTTCTTCTTAAGTAACTGAAAAGCGTCTTCATGGGTCTACTGCCAATCAAACTTTGCCTTAGCCCCCGTCATACCATGTAGTGGCCCAGCAATAGTAGAAAAATGCTTAATAAACTTGCGCAAGTATGTGCAAGCGCCAAAGAAACTTCGGACTTCAGTCACCGTGCTAGGTCTTGGCCACTTCGTAATCACCTCAACCTTCCTTGGATCAATCTTTTCCCACCACCAACAATGAAACCGAGATATACCAACTCTTCCTTTCCAAACTCACACTTCTTTTCGTTCAACTTCAGCTGGCCTTCATGTAACACTTGAAATACCTTCTCAACGTGAACAAGATGTTCTTCCCAGGTTCTGCTATATACGAGGATATCATCCAAGTAAACAATGACAAAATCTTCTATAAAGGGTCGTAAAAAATCATTCATCAAACGCATAAACGTCGCTGGAGCATTACACAAACCAAACAGCATCACCAACCATTCGAACAAGCCTTGTTTGGTCTTGAAATAAGTCTTCCATGTATCATCTTCTAGCACTCTCACTTGATGATAACCAGATTTAAGATCCAACTTCGTAAAGACTCGAGCACTCTCCAATTGATCCATCATGTCATCTATTTGTGGTAACGGGTAGCGATTCTTGAATGTGATCTTGTTCAAGGCTCGGTAATCTATACACATACGCCAGCCTCCGTCCTTCTTCGGCACCAACAACACGGCTAATCCACAAGGTGAAGCATTAGGTACTATAACTCCTAACTCTAGAAGTTCTAAGACTTGTATCTTTATCTCCTCGGATTCTTCGACGGATGTGTGGTAGAGCCCTACATTAGGTAGAGAACTTTCTCCCATCAACATGATCTCATTTTCCACACTCCTCTTTGGTGGTAACCCCTTGATTTCTGAAAACAAATCTTCATATTTCAACTTCAACCTATTTAGGTCGTCTTCTTGTTGTTTGGACAAAGTAGTCAAACAAACTCTGCTCGACTTCTCTTCTAGAGAACGAATCACAAGGAGAATAAACTTTGTACTAGCATTCACCAACCGCTTAGCCTGAGTGGCTGTAATCAGACTTGCTCCTACAAGGGGAGACTCTATAGCCCGAATTACATAAGTCTCACCTTCTTTCT